>CM034152.1:743824136-743902043 GCA_019776745.2 Taxus chinensis
GAAGATGGCTCATGTGGCCCAACCAAAACACAATAATGGGATCACTGATTGTTAATCAGGGAGATGAGTTTTTTATGATTTCCCAAGTACAATCATGGTTTTTAATTTAATAGACACTTGGTAGCTTGATCGCATTAATATTCCTAATCGTCATGGTTTTGAAATTGACTTTATTTTAGGATCAATCCTTAAACAAATATATGTTTGTTTTCCTTCCTTGTTGATCAAGAGACCTTCACGGTTATGGATTATCATGGTTTTTAGAATCCTTTAGAATATTCTAGGAGTGGTTTCTAGGTAACATTTTAGTTAAAGCACCTTCTAGGCCTTATGATCTTTTGATTTAGATAAGGATGAAAGAAAGCAAGGATAATCTCCAAAATTACTTCATCCTTTTCTTCTCTCGGATCTTCTATCGTCTTTCTATATAACATGCACATTTGATTCAACTTTAAAAGGGGGCATCTTCCTGAATGCAAGGTTACTTTCTCAATAGGTAGCTGTTGTCTAAAATACCCCTGGGCTATTCACAACCCACAACTTCATTTCTGCAACTTAGATAAAATCATGCGTTCGGGGCTAAGGGACGTCTCACTTTTTTTAAGAGGGTCAGGTTTTTAGGCTCGCAGTGCACTCCAACAACATGTCGACGTGTCACCATGTTTTCCGCCGCCCCTAAACCCTACCTTTCTTGAGAATGTTGAAAAATGGCCTTAGTGTCGAAAACATTTCCTTTGTATTTTGGATTTTGAGTTCGGGAAACAATTTTCAAATTGCATGCAAATTGTTCCTCAAGCTTTGAAACCTGAAATATAAAGGATTTAGTGCATTTAGGGTTTCAGGTTTCAAATTACAATTTGCATGCAAATTGTAAAATAAAACCTGATCCCTGAACCCCAGCCACCTTCCAAGTGTATTTCAGGTTTTGGCTTCTAATTTGTAATTTACATGTAAATTGCAAATCAAAACCCAATTCCCAAAAATCAATGGAGATTAGTTCGTTTTGGGTTTTCAATTGTAATTTACATGTAAATTGTAATTTGATCCCCGAAACCTAAAACTAGACCAAGTTGCAGATCAAAGGTCGACAATTGAATTGCAGGGAACAAGTTCTATCAAGGACCTTTTTGTAAGTTGAAGGTTGTACAACAAGTACTAACTTCTGCTAAGACTATATTGGAGGTCGATAGTTGCATTGGAGGGACCAAGTTCCGTCAAGGACTTTTTCAAAAGTTAAAGGTTGTAAAACAAGTACCAACTTCTGTGAAGACTAAATCAGAATTCAAGGGTTTCTTTATGAGAGTTGGGTTCCACCCTATGTATGTTGGGTTCCCAGGGGTGTTTGTCATGGTTGTGGACCCGACAGAGGCTTGATCTAATAGTTCAACCACTCACATTTATTGAAGTATGGCACCATTTACTTCAAACAAACTTAACTTTCGCCCTGAAGCTCCACATTTCACAAACTTGGACTCGTTGGAAAGGTCTCATCATGTACTACACTATGAAAAATAGAAATTTTAAGTTTGGTAAGGTTAGGTGGGTGTAAAAGAGGAAATACAGTCCCAACATTAAAAGAGCAGTTCCAGGTAGCTCAACCACCAGATTTGATGAGGTATGGTGCCCATTCCTTCTCCTACAAGAAAAGTATAATGGGAGAATGGCCTTGGTAGGGTAACCATGCCTATTTTCAGACATTCAATGTATGTGTTGGGGGTTGAAGGTGGAAATATGAGTTTCCCTCTCTTTTCCCTCATCTTTCTTTCTCATCTTCTATTTATTGTAAGATGATGCCCATTTGTAAGGGTTGGACCCTCTTGGAATGCTAGAGCATCATTTCAAAGTGTTGCACATGTGTTCTTGAGTTGCAGGTCCCATATTTGGATTTTGCAACGTGTTTATGCCTTCTACCTTCATTGTAATGATCTATGCATCTTCCTAAGCAATATAATTCATGTTTTGTGGTTATTATCTACCCTAGCTTGTGTTCTATTGCATTTTCTTGCCTTTTCATGCATTTACAGGTATGTTGTGTATGTATTTTCACTTTACATGGTTTATTTCTATTGTGCTCCATGGAAATGAGAGTTTAAATGATATTTTAGACTATGGCACTCATGTCTTCCCTCTCCTCCTTCATTTTCCTCCCATTTCGACTCATCTAAGAGTGTCTTTCCCCCTGTTCTTAGTGTTATCACCTCTATTAGCTTAGGATTTCCCCTTTTTATGCATCTTTCTCTTCCCCTAATCCCTTGGATTGTTAGAATAGGATTAGATAGTTGTGTTTCCAGTTGTAGGAGTAATTCAACATTAGGATTAGGTCGAGGAACCAACCTTCTCTAGAGGTATGTCTCAAGTAGTAAGTCCCACAACTTGAGAGATAGCCCCATGTTACTCAAAAATATTGATTTCCCATCCATTCATTCATGACAAATCAGAGGATGCTATTTTTTGTTGATAACATTAGCTAAAAATTCTAAGTGCCTTTCACCTCATGATTAAGCTCTATAAATAGTTGATCACCTTGATTTATGGTGGCAAAAAATTGTGTATATTGTAGATTTTAATACAATTGGGGTTGTCGCTCATATCTACCCACTATGTTTGTGTTATTTTTTTATCTTACCTCTCTGTTGTTTTTATGAGTTATTCCATGTAGCATTTACATATTTTTGATTCACCATGTCTCAAGGTTTTGGGGTAGGTATTTGATTGGATGCATGTTTTGGTTGTGGATAGTATTTTCCATTTGGATTTGTATCTTTTCATATCACTCTTTGAATCTGATGGAGAGTGTTCCACTTATTTTTGGTGCCATCACCACCCCTTTTATGTCTATTTCCCCGCAATTCAATAGATTATCATTTAGTGGTAGTCGATGGCTGACATTAGAGTAGTCAGTGTAGGAAGTTGGCCTTTCTCTAGAGGTTTGTCTCATTGAGTAAAGTCCCACATGTGAGAGACAATCCCATGTTTTCGTTGGGATGCACAAAGTCCTCCAAATTTGTGGATATTTCACGTGTACACATTTTAAGATGACAACAGTTTTGACATGCACGGTGGGACCAATGTGCGTTCTTGTTGAATTATTTATTATATTTTAAGACAATAATGCATGCTTTTCTTGATTTTATAGCTAAGGTTTGGTGCATTCTTATAAACCTTAGTTTTTATCCCTCAATATCAAGCACCTGATGACTCCATTGGTTCAGATCTAACCCATTTTCTCATTTGCAGACCACCTTTCCATCCATGTTCATATCTTAATGTTTCTACACTTCTACGGCTCTTCGAGGAGCTTATTCCTTCCCCCACTTCACCTCTAGCCCCCTCAATTTGTAGAAATGAGATGATATCCCCATAACATCTATGAAAACTTTACCTCTCTTTCATGGAAATGATGATTTGAGCCTTGTTGAACATATCTAACATGCATCCAATCATTGTTCCATACATAATATCAGACAAGACAACATTTTTCTCAGACTTCTTGTCTCTTCTCTCAAAATTAAATCTCAAGAATGGTACTTGAGTTTGGCTACACAATCCATTTCCACATGGGATCAACTGGGAAAAAACTATGAGGAAGAGCCCCAAAGTACCAAAATTCATCTTAGACACCTCAAAGGGAAAAATACAGATTAGATATATCGACGTTTCCACCAAAATCACTGATAAAGAATGCTTGCACACGTAGTTGCAAAAATCTCGAGAAAGAACTAACAAGTAATGCAATATGAGAATAACTTCACAAAAAACACAAGAATAGTGATAAATCATGGAACAACTCAATAACTCAAAGTGGTGTGTACAAATAGGAGAGAAAATAAGCAACTCCTCCAGGATAATAGTGGTCAGGAGTCAAATAATAGGAAGGGGAATTACATTCCTGGAATAGTCTGTCAAATGTAACTCCTATAACACACTATGACAAGCCATGTAACTCCTATGACACAAAACACACCTAAGTAAGATGAGTCACCATATGTGTAGGAAATATTCCAAGTAATGAATAAATACAAGGAAAATATACACGTACACGAACAAGATAGAGGTGTTTTTGATCGAATTGGATGATATTTTGGACGAGTTGCAGACCCCCTATATATCCCTCTCACTTGTAGGCCTTGTTGCAAAGCTAATTTCATGGCATGAGTTCATAAAGAAGGGAAACTACTTCTCCCAACCTGTCTTTGGATTTGTGTAATTATTTATGTACATTGTTAGATTAGGCTTAGTTTAGGGATGTTTTTAACATAATAAGTGCTTTTACACACTCTGCATGTTTTTGCTTGTAACATGTACATAGGTTTTGTCAGACCACTGGGGAATTTTTTTTGAAGGCCTTTTGGAAATTTGATTACAGGAGGAGACAAGGCCAAATTAGTTTGATTTGATATGGGTTTTGCAAATCAAATTGCAGGGAGAATTTTAGACAAGGCGGGATGGATATTTTAATAGAATCGGGTTGGATTTTCAAAGTTTTCAAAGCAAGTTTCTAGGTTATATACTTGACTACATTCCCAATGGACACACTAGGCGATTGGCCAATCCATCTCGAAGACAGATGACTCTTGTGAGTCGTCATAAATGTTGCCCAAAATGAGCTCACACTTCTTTTTGGGAAACTGGTTATAAAAACTTAGAATTGGAGGCCTTGATCACGGGTTTTTAGGTATTTCAAACACCCTAATGCTTCAAAACTTGTCAAATTCACTCACACATATAAGATTTGGGTTTATTCAGTCGAATCGAGAAAAGACCGAGTCAAAAATCATGCGTTTTCACCCAAAACAGGTTGAATACATCCATTTTATTTCATTTCCTTAAGGATTCAAGACATCAAATTTGATTAGGTCATGAGAGGGACACATTGGTGACTGCTCTTTTGTATATTTTCACTTGGGGATTAATCCCATATTTGTAAGGAGAAGGAATTTGGTCACATTTATAAACATGTAGTCATTTTAGTTAAGTGGAGTGAAAGGCTCCACAAGTCCCACCTTTTACCTAACCGCAGTTCGAGCTTGCGAAGTTAGAGCTCGTTGAGTTGATCACAAGTTGAAGGGTCGCTAAATTGGTTAAGTCTTGAGTTGAGATGGGACCAAGTGGGGTAGTTCATCTAGTTGGGATTGAACACACCAAGTTAGATTGAGTTGGCGTTGAGTTCAAGCCTGAGGAGTAAACAAAGTCTCAATATCACATAATATTCTCATTGTTCTAGTGGACCAATAACGGTAATCCATGGTCGCGAGGGTCTAGGATCAAGAAAAACAACCAAAACATGTAAGGCCTAAGATCTTGAGTTCCTGAGAACACGAGGACAAGCCCCGAATTTCACAAAAATGGCTAAGGCATTGAGGAAAAAAAGGTTTTGAGGGAAGAGGAGGTGGACATGTGGCATAATACCTATAACTTAGGTTCCTAATGAAATGAAATGAAAGATTTTAATAACGTCCACGAGACTAAAGAGTCTATGGGACCACAAAAATTGAGACTTTAATCATATTTCAGACTCCTTTCAATATCCGCTCTTCAGCTGTGAATCTTGAGGATGAACCCCGCGGTCGCTTGAAGCTTTGTTCCTTTGAAGAGTTCCTCTCTAGTCTGTCCACTTTCAAGTTGTTTTCATACTGAATACGATATCATCATAAGCTGAACACTCCATAACGAAATGCCATTCTGTCCGACTACCCCTTTGCTGCAAAAAGACAAATTCTCCTTTCTCCCAATCTTCCGTTGGAGATAGTCCATCTACCCATTGCGCATCGAATGATGATGCGATCACAGCCCTTAACTGAGGCCACTAGAATCCTTGCTTTACCCCTGATATCTGTTCCTAGATAAGCTCTTTCATCAAATGTTCCCCATTGGTATTGAATTCTCTGACATAAGGTGCGCTTTCTTTCGACCAATCTGACCCATTCCACAAATGGCAGTCCTGAACTTCTCTGTCACATAATTTTTATTTCTCTGTTGCTATTAGGACATTCTTGGAAGTTGATGTCCCATTTGTTCATCATTTAAAATTTTTGATTCATCCAAGTTTTCTTCTTCTCTTTCTGCGTTCCAAAGTAATAGTCCACAACTATTTTGGGCCAGCGAAGATTGTCCATTGCTAGCAACTTTTTTCAAATAGCTTATCATCCGAGACATTGGCGAAGCTTCCAACGAGAAAGTACCCGCTTCCGCCAACAAGATCTCATAAGGAACAGTTGATTTGACTTTAGGGTGCTTGTGATTAGATTTTTCTGGATTCTCTCTATCTCGTCTCCACCCATGATTTGACATGCTACTTCCCCAAACTTCGCAGCCATAAAGCACCACCCGGAGTGACCACAGTCAAAAAGGGTGTTTTTTTAGTTTTTCCAGTCCCAAAGTTCAGCTTGTCCTGCACCTGTTTTGAAGAAGATAGGATGCTTTCCAACCTCCCTGTATCCTTTTAGCTTTACAAGTCTCCCAGCTAGTTTGTGGTGAAAGTCAATCCCAAGATAATTGTATCATTGACTATTTCCAAAGGACTCCCTTCAAAAGAAAAGTATCTTGTCTTTCCTTCCTTTTCAAGGAGAAAATCATGATTTTTGTTTTGCTAGTGTTCACTTGCATCCCAAACTTCTTGACAGAAGAGCTCTAGCGCTTTAAGTTGCTCCCTCAACCTGAGCTGTTTTTGAAATTAGGATAAGGTCGTCAGCATAAAGAAGTAACTTCAACCACGTAACTAGCTAACTGAATACACTCCTCCTTCAGTTTGTTTAACCATTCTTCAAGCTTATCAATGTATAACCCAAATAAGGTGGGAGAAAAGAGGGGCAACCTTGCTTGACACCCGATGTCCACTGCCCGAACACATTCTGACATATCCTCTCTGGTCTGATTTTAGGCTCGGACCTGCTCATACAATTTATGAACTGCCTGCTCTAAATTCATCTGGAATCCCAAGCTCCTCCATCCTGTCCCAAAGTTTCTTTCTGGGCACTGTGTCGAAAGCTTTCCTGAAATCAACAAAACAACAAAAACCTTCTTCTCCTTGCGTGTCCCAAACCTTCTCAATCAAATGTCTGAGAGTAATACAATGGTCAATTGTTGAATGTTTAGGCCGAAAACCCGCTTGCCCTTTTGCTCTTTTATCCTCTCTTTCGGCCCAACTGCTAAGGAAAGTCATCTCAAATCGGTAAAGGTATAGGTTCCCAAAAATTTGATAGCCCAAAAATCCCGAGAAAATCCCAAAGGCCATGATTAGTTGCAGGTTAAGTGGTTGGAGCGCATGGGATGTTTTAAGTCCGTAGATCATGGTGGCCCATATTTGGTCCACATGGACCAATGGCGACCACCCTCAAAGCTCATATCTTGGTGAAGTTAAGAGGAATGAGGCTAAGGCAGGAAGACTCGAGATCTTAGGATCTCTTGCACCCAAGAACTCACAAGCAAACCCTAGAGGTCTAAGGCGAGCATGAAAATGAGCGTGTAACATGTGAGCTTGAATGACCCTTGATTGGTCCATGTGGACCAATCACGGGTTGCTCATGCTCTGAGGAAGTTTATATCAACCTTGGGAACCCGTGGCCCAATAGCCCGAAAACTAATCAAGTTGAAACGCATGGAAAAAGTTACCCCAACTTCACGAGTTTAAGAGAGGATTAAATTTGACCAAATGGCAGAACCGAGTGACTTGCTATACTGTATGTAACATTGGGTTAAATTTGACAGTCTCGGCTAATGCATTTTTTAACTCGAGGACGTCACGATCTGGGTGAATGGTGAATGACACATGGTCGGTTTTGGGCCATATCTTTTGAACGGAGGCTTCGTTTGGCTTGAGATTCGTCTCAATCGAAGCGTATTTTCAAGAGGAGTACTCAGAGATTTTTTTTAGAGGAATTGGTTGAGGGGTTGGAGAGATTTTCATGACACAAATTTGGACAGTTTTAGTTTGTTTTCTCAGTCTTACGACGCCTAATTTAGTTATAGATGCTTTTGAGCTATCCTTATCTTTTCAAAGGTTCTTCTAACTGAAATATGCTTATGTGACCCACGAGAAATTAGATAAGAGTATAAACTGATCGTTAATCATGGAGACGAGTTGTTAGCAGTGGCCCAAGTGTAATCATGGTTTTATCGAACAGTTGACAGCTTGATCTCCATTACTCTTCCCGATCTCATGGGATCGAATTGGTGTCTTCTCTAGATTCAATCCTTCAACAAATATTTGTTTGTTCCCTTGTCGATCAAGGCACCTTCATGGTTATGGAAATCATCATGGTTTTTAGATATCCTTTAGATTATGCCAGGGAGTGGTTTGTGGGTGAATATTTTAAGTTGGAGCACTGTCTAGAGCCTTTTTTATTCAGGCAAGGATGAAAATCGGGATATTCTCCCGATTTTTCTTCATCATTTTCTTCTCTCTCCTCTCTTCCTCCTATACACGTGAGATCAATTCCATTAAAAAGGGGATTTTTTTTAATACTCTGCTCAATTCAGTAGTCAAATGTTTTGAGTGCCTTTGACCTTTGGGTTAAGCTTTGTAAAGGTTGATCACCTCGATTTATGGTGGCAGTAGACTGTGTATATTATATCTTTTAATACAAACGGGATTTGTTAAGAAAATAATGTTAGTGCTCACATTATATAAGCTAATCATATTGACCACATGGTAAAAAATTGTATACTTATGGTTACTAGGTTAGTTAATTGTATAATTTAATGATTATATTGTTATACTTATAATACCTTTAACTAATTATTTGTTAGGATGACTTCCTATTCTGTAGGAATTTGTTTGTCTATTGTCACGGATATATAATAGCCTTCATATTGTTTTCATAATATACAATTATTCTGTGATTTTCTCACATAGTTGTTGTGTATATCTCTGTACCAAATTTCATTTGGTATCATAACAGGGCATGTGAAGGCTATGGAGTTGTGAAATTGGTGAAGGGGTGGCTCATATCAATTTCGTTGGATCATGATATTGTTTTTGAGGTAGAAATTTGTTTAGAGAGCATTTTGTAGAAAGTATTAACATAGTTTAGTTTTGTGGTTGCATTCTACTATACATTTGCATCTGATTGCATGATCTAATATCATTGCTGGATTTGCATTCAATTATTTGTATCATTCCTTATGAAGTTGTGTTGTCACCCCCAACTATTGAAAAATCAATTATCAAAGTTCTGCATCTATAGGGGCTCCCAACAAGTCTATGAATGCTTCCACGAGATCATAAACTAGATGCTAAAGGCAACTTTAAAAGTCATCCTATTCGTGCATTGATCATACGGCTTGCCTGTAATGCCACCATCATCTGGTAGTGTTGAATTGGAGAGAGCAGGGAAGGAAGATAATATTGCTTCATATATTTTTGATCACATTTGCGCATTTTTTACCCAAATATTCTTTTCTGCCATGTTCGCAATACCAATCAGAGTACAAATCGTGCATGCAGTTCCATATGTATATATAGCCATTGAATTTGGTCTTCATTATTGAATGCAATGGAAAATCAGAGTTGACATTAATTCCGCTTGTGTGCATGTGTACTTTTCTTAATGCTAAATTAAATGGAGCAAGAACTACCACCTAAAATAGCTCTACAATCTAGCTAAAACAAAGCATAAGCACCATCAAGATAAAGAGCTAAACAAGATCTAAACTAACATTATAACTTTGAAAACATAAGATCAAAACTATGCATGCTATTCAAAATCTCTACTCTCCTAGATTACCAACCAAAATAGTATGGACCTATTTAGCTCCAATGGCAATAAAAAATTGCTTGTTTGATCCTTAAAGAATGCAAGAATAAGAAGCTTAGCTCTTAACAATGGTGACCTCTCAAGAAGACAAAATGCAAGCTCTTAGTCTCTTTGCTATATGCTTTGCATTTGCTCTCTTAAGAAGTTTAGGTGTAGGTATAAAGGTAGAAGGAGGGCTCCTTATATAGCCCAATCGATAAAGGAAACACTTCATCCCTTTGCATGTGGGATAAAGGTAAAACATGATTAGGAATGGATAAGGTTGCTTTATTAAAGGTAACCTTACTTGAGAAGGGTTTAATTTATGCTTAGCAAGTCATGGGAGTTGGGGGGGGTATTTTAATTAATCAAAGGTGATTAACTAATAGGTAGATGTAAGCTTACAAAAGCTAATTAGAGGACTATTAGTACAATTTAGGCTATTAGGAGGGGATTAAATCAATTAAATATTGATTTACTAGTTAAATGAAGTGAAAGTCTAATTAATTAATAATAATTAATTAGTCTAGATAAAAGGGGTAAATAATTAACGGAAGTTCGTTAATTAGGTTATTAGCTGGAAAGGTGACTTAATCAATTAGCGTATTGTAATTAGTTAACGACAAAAAGAGGGAATATGAGAACTTTTGACGATATATCGTCGATTTGCAAGAAAGGGGATAATTAGCACAATTTAATTATTTAAATTGCTTGGGCGTAATTATGGGTGCCTACATTTGCCCCTCTTTGGGGTGGCATAAGTAATGCCACTTCAAAGATAGTAGACAAGAAAATTTTGAAGGGATAGAAGAAAAATTAGTAGGAGGGAGAGATGCCCCCTCGAGTGTCGATGGGGTGATGAAAGAAGACAATCTACGATCGAAACAAAAAAGTGAGAGATAGATAGAAGAATGGGAAGGGATAGGATGCCCTGGCGAGAGAGAAGATTAGGGGTGAGAAGAAGGTGATGTAGAAGAAATATGGAGGAGGGGAGAGAAGAGCTTAGCCTCTAGCTGCAGTGTATTGGAACACTTTTGATGTCAACATATTACCATAGGAGCTACATCATCGGTCCTTATGAAAAATATAAACATATGATTAAAGTTAGAATGACATGAAAAGCCATACTATGAACAATTGTCCATTGCTGAAAATACCAACTCCACGCAACATACAACAATGCAATGTAATACGAGAAGGAAACAAGCTCATTTAATAGGGAAAATAAGTACAAATGCACATACCCAACCCAACAACGGTCAAGACAGTTGTACAAATGTTTTGTTATCAGTGCTGAAGAGATCCACAAGTTCGTGATTGACGACAAGGGTTAAAAATGATGCCTCGAGCAAGGATATATGCAAGGGGAAATGATAATGGACACAGGGTCCAAGAAAGGCATTGTGCGCAACGAAACAACACTAGGCAACAAACGTGCCCCAGAGTATAGACGAAGCAAGCAGCGAGCTTTGTGAATGGTTGTGAATCCGGTGATCCGCGAGTCGTATTAATCGGGGAAGATGTGAGACAAACTAGCAGGATATGGAGAAAATACCATGCGCAAGACACAAGTTTCAGCCGTAATAAGCAAGTTACCATTTTTGTAGGTTTTTTACTTTTTAGGATTTTCTGAAAATTTTTGCTATGTTTTTGGATTTTTTGACATATATGTTGTTTTTATCTTTCTGTTGTCCAAATTGTGGTGAACAGTACAAGAAAATAGAAGAAAGAGAATGAAGGGCCTAGGCGCAACAAAAAGTTCCCTAGGTGGAAGAAAAAAGAAACAAGCGACAAAAATGTCCTTGTTTAGTGGAAAAATAAAAAAATTATTATTATTATTTTTAAAAAAGTAATTATTTACGAGATTGTGGATAAGAAGAAAAATGGCCTAGGAACAATAAAATTGCCCTGGGGGGAAGAAAGGGGTCTCAGACAACAAAAAATGCCCCAAGACAATGAAAAATAAGAGAAAAATAATTATTTAATAAAAATAATTATTCCAAGGTGAACAAAGGATAAAACGACGATTGAAACGGGTCTCTAGGCCCTCCCAACAGTGAAAAATGAGTTAATATACCCCACATGGGGGGGTAAAAACATCGCGACTAATTCATTTTAACCGAGCCGTTTAGAATTTTTTACTGTGAGGCTCTGATAGTGATGAGGAAAATGATGATTGCATGAGACTCAATGAGGCATGCAGATGCAATCTAATGGTACCCAAGCGGCACGCAGATGACAACCCCTTCGTGAGTATCGAACCCTTGCCCATTAATTTTGGTCATTAATGCATTAAATTTCACTTTTAGCCCTAAGAAGTCGTGTCGATGCGCATGTGCACAGGCGCAGGTGTCGGGTCGGGGGTGCAAGCATTCTTTTGGGGGCACCGCGACATAATATACACACGCACACGCGCAGGAATGAAGTGCTCACGCCCATGCGAACGTGCACACACAACACATGTGCGTGCATGCACACATACGGGAAAGGGGGGTGCACACATAAAAAACATGGTGCATACACTAAAAGGGGGGTGCACACACCTATGGGTATACGCGCGCAAGTGCAAGCACCAAATGTGTGGCGCACATGCCAAAAAAGGTGTGCAGATGCCTGAATGAGGGCGCAAGCGCAAGAAGACAAACGCATGCATGTGCACATGCCCAAAAGGGTGTGCAGGCATCTAAAAGGGGGCACACATGCCCAAAAGGGTGCGCAGGTGTCCTAGAATGGCAGAGAAAAGATAGAAAAATGTCAAAAAGATGACACTTAGAAGAATTTTTAGGATTTTTGGGTTAACCCTAAAATGGTAGATAGATTTTTAGAAGAAATGTTAGTAACTGACGAGTGATTTGATATTTTGTAGAGATGATTACCAATTTTACACACGTGGGAGCGCCACTTCTGGATAGTAGAGCTAGAGGGGAGTATACGCTGGCGAGACTGGTGAGCCATGGTGATACTTCTTGAGGCAGTGGAGCTAGGCCTTGTGTCTCGGATGCCTTCCATTACACTGGATCATGGCCTACTGACTGCACTAGCCAAGTGATAGCATAGCGAGAGTCAATGTTTCAGATTACCCACAGGGGAGATGACGGTGACCCTTGAGGATGTATGGCGGATCCTTCGCGTGCTGATTATAGGCAACTTGATTGAGTATAGCTCAGATGTAGGGCTGATTAGAGCAGCTTGCAGTGACCTTTTTGATGTAAATGATATTCCACACAATGGGATGACTATAGCCCTACATGAGTGCATCTCTAACCCCACATTGCATCGGGGGCCTCTCTATATTATGTCTCTTATCAGTAGGTTCTTACTCACTGATAAGACAAGGATGTTGTTTCCCGAGAGGACTGCTACCTTTGGTTCATGGCATCTTCAGCGGCAAGAGATACTATTGGGGACAGTGTATTTTGGCCCACTTGTATTGGGACCTACATTTGATTACATACCATGGTTAGAATACCATGGGTCCAACTTCGTTACTTCAGACTTGGTCATGGGACCATATTGCCATCAGACGCCCTATGGGTACTTTGCATGTCCGAGACCCAAAGGATCCATCTTACATGGCGTGGGTGGCAGCAGGTGGTGATGTACACGGCCACCTCGGCAGCCTATTCAGATATAGGTGAGAGTTCGACGAGCTGCCAACGATAGATGTTATTTGGTGGCCTTACAGACATTTCCAGTGGCCAGAGGATACCACAGAGCTCTGTGTGTGCTCAGTAGAGCATTTTATCATTGGCATCCGTAACTACATTATTGAGTTGTATCGAGTAGAGTGGTGCTAGCGGCAGCTTGGCAGAGTACAGGGGGTCCCACAACTGAAAATTTGGCATGCATGCAGAGATTTAGAGAGGCAGACCATGGGGCCTCACATACTTGTTGCCGAGCTTAGGGCACGTTTTAAATAGGTGGTCCCACAGGCATGGGACCAGCAAACAGTGGGGGATCGGGAAAACAACAACAGTTCTACGTTGGTATGCCATGTGTTTACCCGGCGTCTCACCATCCAGAGGAGGCCTGGGCAGGAGGTGCTCATCCACCTATAGAGAATTGCATGTGTTAGCGTGTGCAGAGCGGCGGGAGGAAGCGAAACGGGGATCCAAAGGATACTTTTGATTACTTCCTCATGATGCGCAGGGTGCTGCATAGGCACAGGATCAAGGCCGCAGGGCCAGTAGCCACAGGGCCCAGTACAGCACAAGCTAGCCACCTTAGAGCGAGGAGTATTAGGCAGCGGCTAGTCCCCTAGAGAAACCATAGGGACAGTCCTAACGGCCCAAAACTCCTACATCCAAGTGGAACGATAGCCACGTAAAAACATCAATTACAGAGGCCTTAGCTAAGGGAGATACACAAGAGTAGAGAGAGATTCGCCCGAGGTTGGTGCGTGGCCGGCCAGCCCGGAGCGTGCGAGGGCCTACAACTCACATTGTAAACATTACTTTCAGAGAAAGGCCTCGGTCGGCTAGGCTAGCCTAGGAGATTGACGAGTGGCCATGGTAGAGTAAGATGTTCAAGAGACAAGGGCACAGGGGGACCTAGATACTTGAGTATCCTACGACAGTTCAATTTGAAGGTGACGGATGGTTCATTACGCAGAGAGATCATGTCTATACACAATTCATAGGGCCTGTTGCTCTTGAGGGGATAAGCACAAGTTGAGTTTGCAGACTGGGATGTCGGAGAGATTGAGAGGCTACCTCGCGAGACAGGATGAGCCGATTTAGGCAAAAGTGACAAAGTGCGTGATGTTTGCCCTCAGGAGCCTCACCTCTGGAGATCGTGGCTTGAGACATATTGCCCCGAGGGCTTGGTGGCGAGGCTTTATTTACGATGACTGCCTATTACACTGGTAGTGCCTCAAAGCAACGGTGGTATTGCCTCGATAGTCGGGTTTTGAGCACAAAAAGACTCTCAGTCACGGAGAGCAGGACAGTTGACGAGACAGTGAGGTGCTCCTATCCAGAGCGCCAGTTGGACCAGGCCATTCAGCCACCATTGTTCTGTCACCAAGTGACATATATGGGAAGGCCCCGGCGAGCGGGTGAGCGCTCTGGTTGAGCTCCATATTTTTGTTTGTACATATTATTGTATACCATGCTCTTCTGAAGGATGATGTGATATGTATCTCTTTGTATAATTGTTTTTTGATGATTCTCATGATGAAGGCTTGATTCTTTCTTATGCTGGCCCCTTTTTGATGGCACATTGTATGTAGAGGTAGCATTTTGAGTATGAGCTGGACCAATTGTACTGGTATAGACTTGTGGACATTTTTGATGTATCATCTTTGTCTGCCTTAGCTGAAGGCATTTTGATATAGCGAGTCCCGATTTGTATATCCCTTTCCGTTGTATAGATGTTATGACACAACATGTATATAGAGGATACTTTTTGGGCTAGCACACGTGTTTATGAGATGATTGTACTTTATTGTTTGTTCCTGAGGCCTGTGACACGAGTGAGCATAATTCTATGACGTTAAAATACCCTTTATCTCTTTTTCTTGACATTATCTATGTTGAATCGTATTGATGTTGTGGTTTAGATTCAAGACTTATGGAGTGTTCTGCTGTTGTCTGATTTTGTATTTGATGTATGTTATCTTGATGTTTGATGTATACATGTGTATGGATGTTTAGATGTCGATCCTTAGATGATATCAAATGCATTTACTATGTGTTATTGTAGATTATATGGATATGATATATGAGAATAAGGGTGCGGGGGATGATTAGATTTGATATTTGCGATACCTCTTGCCCATTTGAGATTACAAATGTCTGATTAGCTTAGCATTCATGTATGATGATAATTAGTTGTTTATTGATAGATGATGATAGATGATGTTAGATGTGAGATACTGATGGTAAGGTAATGTGATGTATGATAACAAAACAATGCACATGCAATAAACAAACAAATCAAAATGGGTAAGAAAGAACAAATTGCAATTAACATAATACACCATGATTCATCTAGAGGTGTAAAAACACACCTCAATTGCACAAGGCAGAATAATCTATCTAAGCAAGAAAAGATGAATCCTAACAAAGTATGCCCAAGCAACAAACAACGCCGAAGGTTTAATAAAAAAATAAAACAAACTACAACAAACAACAAGCAAAGTAAGAAACAAGACAGTGCAAGTCAATGTTTTGTAAGATTTTTTCTGTAACAATTTTCTATTGTTTTGGTCATTTGAAACAATTTTTATTGTGTAGGTTTTATGCGAAAGATTTCTATGTTTTTGTGTTTTTGATGTTTTGTCTTGTTTTGAATGTTTTGTTTGTAGTTTTTTTTTATAAACAATTTTCTATGTTAGTGCTTTGTGAAACAATTTCTATTGCTTTTGTGTGTTTTTCTATGGTTTTCAAAAGTATGACAGGGATAATTACGTACCAAAAAATTGAAGGTCTGTATGCGGAACGGTTGTAATAAATGCCCCCAATATGAGACAGGTCTCTTAGCAAAGGGTTCGGATCAAGAGAATTTTCTTTCTTGGGGGGGGGGGGGGGGTGGAGCTGTACGGATATGCGTTAACACCCACATGCACCGGCTTAGCCCCCGCGTGGCTTGTTTTCCCTTTTCCTCTTTTCTTGGATTTTTGGTCTCAGTGACGAAACCGCCGCCTGAAGCCCGGGCGGAGGTCCTTACGCGTTTTCCAGAACGTATATTGGACGGAACGCACGAAAGTCAACGACTTCACAGTTTTCTTGCCGAATTGAGCATGCATTAATGTTTTGGTCCCTGGAATATGTTTTTTACTTTTGTTTATTGTTTAGAGTTCAGTTTGGTTTTGATCTTGCGTGTGTGTTTGAATTCCTATAAATGCATGGTTGTGCACATGCAAATGCCCTCATTTTTGTTGTTTAAAAATCCTCACTTCGTAGTTCAGTCTTTAGGTTGCATAAGTTTGATAGTTTAAATCTTACATGCTTGTTGCATTACTCAGCTGTTGGTAAGCACAGATCAACTTTGTGCCAAACATATTATGCTTTTGGAGTAGAATAGTGTAGGCAGCCATTAAAGTTGTAGGTTTTTATCTTTATACAGACAGTTCAGGTTCTGGACGCATTTTATTGCATGATTCGCAGTTGACCCCGCTAGGAAATTGCATAGGCAAGCTCATGTACTCTCTGCGCTATACCTCTCCTATCCGCTTCTATTCTATCTGCATTATGAAGGCTGTCCATTGATTCCAAAGATCTATTCCTGTTGATGCAAGCATTACACGCTTTTCTGGATTCACGTGAGCCACAAAGAACGAAGGATATCATTACTAGGGGAACAAGAACACACACACGTCGGATTCGCCACTGTTTTCTGCCGAATCCAGGTTATCGTCAAAAGTTTTAGTTAGAAACGATCAAATAAAGATAGTTAATCGCGTATTACAGTTATTTCCATTCTCGATATTGCCAGGGAAGTTGTGGGGGATTGATTGTTATCAGAAACTAGGATTAATCCTCATTCTAAGGTAGGATCGAAATCTCGCAAAATAGAATTATTTATTTCGTTTGTTTAGAATAGATATCCAAAATTGCACAGACAAATAGCTACCCTTAAGCTTATTTTGTTGTTTTACTTAGAGTTTAGTTGTCATTCTAAATATTTTTAGATAGCTGCTTTCTTTATAAATTGCCAGAAAATACAAA
Organism: Taxus chinensis; assembly: GCA_019776745.2. Classification (NCBI taxonomy): domain Eukaryota; kingdom Viridiplantae; phylum Streptophyta; class Pinopsida; order Cupressales; family Taxaceae; genus Taxus; species Taxus chinensis. Next base: position 743,841,541 of record CM034152.1, read on the forward strand.
AAAAGGAAATTCATATAGCTAGAAGTGTACTTAGATTTTACTTTATATAGTTTGTTTCATTACTGCTTTTGCATGACAATTAGGAACTAGGGGGAGCCCAGGGAATACATTTTCGAGCCAATTGTTTCCCCAGCCCCCAAATATAGTACGGTGCACGTAAATGACATGACCAAAACATTAGGATTAAAAGACTTCCAAAAACAACAGACTTCCACAGATCAAGGTCACAGTTGTAGAGGGTTAAGAGTTTTAAACGTAGTTAGAAGATGACCAAGCACACAACATTTTGGTCCAAAATATAACCCAAACTACCGGTATTCTCAGAAAACAATCAGCCATGACTGTAGAAGGATTGAAAAGACAAATATTAGGGTGCGATCTTTAGTTCCACAGCCACATGCTGGAGACACCCTCGTAGATATAGATACCAGCTTAAGAATTCAAGTTTGCTAGAACACGGTGAGGTATTCTGCGAAAATCGTACAATTAAATGATTCTAAAACGTAAGAGACTGAGATAAGCTTACGACTTTGGATAATAGGGATTAGAACTGATCTCACGTATGACACCATAACAGGACCGCAACAACCAAGAGTCTACGGTTGTGACCACAAATCCCCACAGCCCTACGAATACACAAGGCAGTTAGATATAACACTGGACATACGCACATTAGTTATTTCAGTTCTGAAATCCGATTCAACAATATCATCCATTCAACAGGTTGTCCCTACTTACTTCTGACACAACAGCTAACCAAAGCTAGAGGAATGGGACCTAGGAAAGAGAATCGTCCAGTAGAGTAGTTGACTATATCACCAATGACCCTATCAGGAGAAATACACGAAAACCCTCCCGGGTCATTTCCACGCATCCCACAACCATAGATCGAATCACGCCAGGCTCGATTATTGATTGGAGCCTTCGAGCAGTAATCATCGATGATCGATCATCTATCACACCAGTCCAAGTTAGAAGGCCTTCTTTGCCTTAGATTCGCAAATACCATTAGTGAGTCGAAGACATTAGACCATTAGACTCCCCAACTAGTTTTTTCTGCATATTCTACCCCCACCGGCTATCTCGGCATCGGGGACCTGGGAGTCGGGTATGTGGAAGAGTCACTTGTTGATTCTCACGCTCGCCTTGTTGCTTTTCCGACGTATAGTACCGTGGGTTGACGTATGACCCTTGTTGATTTATTCCCACTCTCTTAGGGTCTTCATAACACCATATTTGACACAATGTGACCAAGTAGCTTGTCTTAGATTTTTTTTCACACTAAAATGACACTTCTTTGGATTAGAGAGAAATGCCCTAGGCTCCCATACATCTAATCAACATCTTCTCCTAGTGCTACAAATGATCACCTCTCTGCCTTGAAGATATAGTCACATCATCTTGGTAAACTGTAATGAACATATTGATGTAACCAACAAAAGCAACATCCATTGCTATTTGAAAAGTGGCACCAACATTCATCAAACCAAAGGGACACAAATCCTAACAAAAACATATGTCCCCAAGGGTAGTGAATGTTTTTCTTAAGTCTTTCTGAGTCTTTAACTAATTTCCATATTTGGAAAGGGATAGTTGTCCTTATGGATGCTTTATTTAGATTTCTAAAATCCACACAAAGTCTGATGTCTCCATTCTTCTTTCTGACTGGCACAAGTTTTTCAACCCAAGATGAATATCTAATGGGCTGAATAAGACATCCATCTCTCAACTTCCTTGACTCCTCTTGCATCTTCATGGAGAGAAGTGGATTAATTGGCCTTTTCCTTTATCTAAATGGTTTGACACTTTTTTCAAGAGGGATCTCATGTTGAAACAAGTCCTCTCTATATGCTTTTAGCTCTGAACAGGACCAAGCAAGGTAGTCTTAATATTGTTTCAACAATTGGAGCATAGGACTCTTTTTCTTCCTTGTACTTAAATTTCTGCCCAACCAAACTTTTCCTTGGTTTGTGCCTTTGTACCTAATTTATGCTCTTCCACATCCCTTGAGGCAGACATTTTTCTATTTATGATGTAATCAACATTGCTAAAATTTGACTCAAGTGCAACAAGACCTCTAGGAGTGGTGTTTGTTTTCAATTGGATGATATATTTTCCAAACAAAGTTCCTCTTCCTTCAGCCATACACACCATCGTCTCCCAATCAATATTCTAATTTGTAAAATCACCTTGGTTTTGCAATAACCTAAGAACTTGAGAATCATCATCAAAAAATTGCCAATGTCTTGATGTTGTCAGAGACAACTAACCTAGTCAAGCACTTCAACATTGTAATCACAATAAGGTGAAATGGTGTAATCTTCAAATCTTGACCCCAGCACTTACCAACTTGTGAGCACAAAGCATTCAAGACCTTCTGTCATGGTACATAATATTGAAGGAATCAAAAATCTCGATTAAATCCCAAACTGCATGCTTATACTATTTCATACGCTAATTTTTTATAGCATATAATTTTCTTATTTGTTTGACAACCAGATCTAATTATCCTTTTGCAACAATGATCTCCCCGACACCATACTTCCATGCAATCCTCAGACCCAACAACAATGCTTCATACTCAGCAATGTTGTTAGTACATTCAAAATTAATATTGAAGGAAAAAACAAATTCTTCCAAGCTAGGAGAAATCATAATTACACTAGCACCATTTCCAAATTTGGAGCAAGCTCCATCAAATAGCAAGGTCCAAGGAGAACATACCTTATCAAGGCACTGTGACTATTCCATTTTATTTTCTTTTCCATCAGCAAAACCAATGAAATTCTCAGCATCTACATCAACAAACAACACTTCATAGGAAGCATTGTTGGGATCTTCAATTAGGTGCAACATCTTCTTTTCACCATAAAGTTTGACAAGGACTTGCCTTCAATGGGAATGGTGGCAAAAGACATATCCATCTGAATGCTTCCACCAACACTTGCAGCCCATTTTCTTGACAAAAGCATACCCCATTTGGTAGGGCAGTCAACAATTACAACATCAAGTTTCAAATTATTTCCTGGATAGGCTACAAGTTGCACTACCAAACCTTTCACACAACCAACCACTGAGTACTTCCCTTGAATCCATGGCAGTACACTTCCCATAGGTAGCAGTCACTTTGATATCCAACTCATTCATGACTTCTAGAGGCATGACATTACATGATGCACCGGAATCAAACATACAATTGTGAAGTAGCCTATCTTTTATGAGAAAATTTGTAAAGAATGGATCAACATTCAATTGGGAATCAACCAAGGATGTCCCCAAATATACCTCAGGTGTCTCTCCAAGATCTTCCACTACTGGTGGTGTTTCAAGGTCAGAAATGATTTGGAGAAGAGTCTCAACAACATTTACATTTCTTCTTGGGGTGATCTTCTCTTCTTTCAATCCCAAGTACTCAAATGCTCTCTTCTTATGCTCAAGAATTCTAAGCAACTCAATGATTGGAACACTCACTTTAATTTGGCTCAATACTTGGGCTATGTCATAGGGGAAACTCTTTGGCAAAATAGTATTGGAAGGGATACAAGAAGATTCATCAGATGGCAAAGGATTCTTGGCAAGCTTGGACATGATGAGGACTGTAATTTTTGCTTGGGACAATAGAGCTTTTAGCAAGTGTTTCTTTCCTAGGAGCTTCTTTTGGAATTCTTGTGAGCAAGGGTGTTTTAGGTTTGGCTTGAGGCCCAACTCCCTTAACAACCTTTCTTCTAGTGTTATAATCCTTCTCTTGAGCTACAACAACATTCATTAACAATTATCTATCTTCCTCCGAAGGGATACCACCATCATACTTCTTAATCATCAAAGCTCTCAAGTATTCAAAGTCATTGTTAGGAATTTAAAAAGCTTGCACTACATCAACTTCAAGAGCATGAGGGGGGAGAAAGACTTGTACCCGTTTGATGCAATCCCAAAAGGTAGCAATAGTCCTAACACTTATTACTTCAGTAGATGTTGCTCCTCCTTGTGAGCTTGAAGAACAACCCACCATGTAAATATCATCATCAGTTCCATCCTCATTATCAGCTTCATCAACTTGTTGGTCCACTTCACATGGAGGATGAGGAAGAAAACATCTATCACACCAATCCATATCAGCAACTTCATCAACAAAAGCAACCCTGGCAGTTAGAGGGTCAGGAACCAATCTACTTTCATGTGTTTGGGGTTGTCTATTTGCAGATCCAATAGGACCTTTACCCTTGTCATCAAACCTCTACTCATTCCTATGGTGATTGCCAAATCTATCTTGTGCCTGTTGCCTAGGCTGACCTTGTGAAGTTTTCCCAATTCCCTTCTCAGCTCTTGCCAACTTGTATGAGATTTCTTTGACAGCCCCTACCAAAGTTTTCATAGAACCTCTTCTAAATCAGCACCTTTGCTAGCTTGAGGTTTTTCAGGGTTTATCAATTTTACACCATCTCTCTTAAGAGGTTTCCCAAGAGCCTTGATATTGTTCTCAATTTGAAGTGCCATGGTGAAAGCTTGTCTTAGATTGGTTGGGTTCTTGTCTCTTAGGTAATAGGCTGCCTTTCTTATCAAATGCATCTGCATATTTGATTAAACAAGATTCATCACAAGGCCTCAAACCAACAGGAAGCCTTCTCAAAGTTTTTTTAAACCTTGTGTTGAAGTCATGGATTGATTCATTAGGGTTCTTCTTGATATTATCAAACTCAGATAAAAGAAATCTAGGATCAGTCTTGTCACCATATTGCAACCTAAATGCATTTTTCATTTCATTCCATGAATCAATAGAGTTATCAGGTAGAGCCTTGTACCAATCCCTAGCATCTTCTTCTAGTGTATGAATAAACAACTTAATATACACATCTTCAAACTCTATCTCAAAATCTTCCATCATATTATCAAAAAGTTTGAGATAGCTGATCACCAGTAATAGCATTGTTACCTTGGAATTTTGGCAACCTATTTTTGACATCTTGTGGGACAACATTTGGGTAACCATCCATTCCTCTAAAATTTATAGGACCAAAGGTGTTAATAATAAATGGAGGTCTAGGCTGAGCCATATTGTTTGGTGGGAGTGATCTTGGAGGTGAGACAAGCTGATGAGGAGTGATATATCTTTGGGGCTCAAGAATATGATTCACAAGACTGGTATTCTCTAAGTGCTGATTTTCTTGGAAAGTTTTACTCGAATTAAAAAACAGAGGTGCAGATTGGAGAAGGAACTTACCAGGTTCAGTAGAAGGACCTTCACTAGTTGAGGAAAACAAATTTATGAGAGGATTGCTTGAATTAGAATCACTTGAAGAAGAGTGATAGTCCTCTACCAAAGGCTGATCTCTCTCACCAATGGCTATATCTTTGCCTGATGTCTGACCTTTAACCACTTTCCAAACTCTTCTCCCTTCCAACTCTGAATTTCTTGACTCTGAGAACAATTTATTAGTAGAGTCTCTAAGGAAGAGAGATCTTCTTCCTTCTAGTTTTGTAGAGGTTAGCAACACAAAAATAAATGACAGAAAGCTTAAGACACTGGTATTTTCAAGATCAAATCAGCATGGAGTCGCCACTAAGGAATTTCACCTTAGTTGTGCAAGAATGCACTAAAATAATCTGTAAAATATTTGCTAGCACTGAAAACCTTGCAAATCCTTATAAATCAGACCTTATTCTTCTTAAATCAAATCAATCACAATGCACCCAAAGTGTATGAACTGCTAGTAAATGGAAAAAGGGGAGACAAAAAGCTTGAAACCCTTGTTTAAAAAACTTGCAGATCTAAAGCATAGGATGATATTTTAACAATGTAGCAAGCTCAAATACTTGAATACACAAATGATCAAACTCCTCAAATACCTCAAAAACACCAAGAAATTCCAAGAAGTCCCTGAAACGGCACCACTCATGTTGGTATCCAAATTTGTTCTCCTTTTCAGTCTGAGCAGCACCATAGATATGTCACGGAGCTTAAAGAAAGATTGCACCATGTTGTATGTTGTTGGTAGTTGGGGATATGGTCTAGCTAGCACTCAGGTTTGTGGAGAAATGGATAGCACTCCAATAGGACTTGATCTTGTCGTAGTTGTTTTAGGTTGTGCCTTGCAACCAAGGTAAGAGGACCTATTTTGTAACCTTGTAATGGTGAAGGAGGTGAAGATGTCCTTCTCTTTCCTTGGAATTCTATGTGTTGGAGACCTTGATAAAAAACATGATCAACACCCCAGATCTGAACTCTCACAAGTTGTCACTTCTCAAAACATGGGTATGTTCTCAAAACAAGGCAAAGGTTACTAGAGACATTGGAAATCCTGATCTGTTATGCATACTTTTGCAAATGGATTTTGATCTTTTGTAGGTATACAAATGCAAATCAGGGATAGTACATGACAAGATCTTTGTTGTTGGATGATTTTTTGGTGGGGGATTGACAAGACAAACTGGGATAGATCAGATCTTTGACAATCTCTACAATACTTGAACAACTATCAGCTGAAATGCCTAAAATAATCAGGATGTTCTTTCAACTAGAAGAGGCAAAAATGGAAGCCCAGGTTGCACTCTTCACACAATATTTGAGAATTCACCACAAAATCTTGAAGTAAAGAACTCAATTAAACACAAAAAATCCATGATCAAACCATGCCTAAGGTACCCCCAAAGGCTTACAAGAAATCTCTGCAGTCAAGGAAGGTAAAGTGATTTTAAATTTTTTTATCTCCTTATCAGATGAAGGCTCTTCTAAATATGAGATTGCAAATGCCACTAAACTATCAACCAGAAATGGAGATCCTGTGTGACTTCTAAAGACTTTCAATGCAAGATTGCAACAAGAACAACAAAATTTATTTGCAGGCATTTAAAATGATAACAGACATCATATTTCCCAAAGAAAACACAGATTTAATTCAAAACTTGTTAGATTCAATAACAGGGGAGAGTTACATGAACAATCTCAGAGCTGTGTGATGGCTATACACTTGTAACCAACTCACATACATGAATTTTCAACACATGAGACATTAACCTGGTTCTTTGGTGGATTTTCTCAGAAAATGAGTTTTTTCTCAGAATTCACTCGTGATTTTCAACTCCCTCCTTTTACAAATTTTCCAAAATGCACTATATACCTCTATGCCACATTGGAGCCTTCTTTCCCAAGAAAAGAATATGCCATGGGATCAATTCTGTTACAACAACTCTTCATGATTCAATGAGAATGACATCAAACAGAAAAACACTTGCATGTTGCCAGGTGTGCCAAAAAGATTAAATCATTACAAATATCTGGATCATTATCCATCCTGGAGGCATGTTTTTCATCATTGAGGCATGCAAACACCTCTTTACTCATCATTTTCACCCTTTTAAACTACCTCTGTAACTTTTGATTTTGTCATTTCACGTGCTTGCTCGGGCTGGGGTAAAAATTTACTTCAAAAACATCACAAGTCAAAGAATTAAGCCATGAAAGTGATGTCAATGATCCTGGAAGGCCAAGAGGACACAAAATCACTATAAATTTGATGAATTTTGATGCAAAAATCGTGATTCCAAGCTTCCCTGGAGCTCCCATGGCGGCCAAACAAATGAAATTGCACAGCAACCATTGATCTTACATCAACCTTTAATATCATCCCTCCATGTGGAAGATGCAATCCAAAAATACGGTCAATATTACCTTTTTAAACTTTGGATAAGGTGGGACACGTGTCAAAAAATGATTGGATCGGGCCCATGCCTTTAAAAAATGCATTTGCGACCTTTTGAAAATTTGGAAAATTTTGCCACCTTTCCCTGCCTACCTCTTGGGCCCGCCACGTGTCCAAAAACAATTGGGACCGAAATTGGGATCATTTTTTACTTTTCCACATTTTTTGGAAAAATGGAAAATTTTGACTTTTTTCTTCGCGCCCCTAGAAGCCCTTGAAATTTGGAGCTGACACATGGCATATGGTGTGCCCCATCGGGGATCGTGCTTTAATTCTGCACATTTTGACCTTTTTTGGAAATTGGGAAAATTTTCACTTTTTTCCCCACACAGCCCACACCTCTGATTTTTCCCTTTAGCCATGTGTCTCCTTGTGATTCGCTAGCATGGATCAGCGCTTCAAATTTTGATTTTGACTATTTTTAGCAAAAGGGAAAAATTTCCTTCCTAGACTCCGCAAAGCCCGCCAGACCCACCTTTCCCTCTGCCACGTGTCCATCTCTCATTTTTTGAGGACCCGTGGGCTTAATCTTCATTTTACATCCCTTTAATCCAAGGGAAAATTATAAACTTTGTCTCCGTGGGCCCGTGCCTCCGAAATGATTCCGACCACCACGTGGCACTCTTCTATTCACTGCAGATCCAAGTCTTCCTTTTTTCCTTCAAACCTCCCTTACAAATTTTTGAAAATTCACAAACTTCAATGTTGTCCCGCACCCGCCTTTGACCCTTAAAATGTTACATGTGTCCATTCATTATTGGCCACGTGGCTTTCGGGCCAAAAATTTTACTTTAACCCTTTTGTGAAAAAGGGAAAAAATCCCCTTTTCCCTCCGCACGAACCCTCCGACCCATTCTGTGCCACTGTGCTGCCACTGTGTCTTCCTCTAATTGGAGCCTTCGGGGGGAAAATTGATTTTGAAACTTTATAAAATTAGAGCCAAAAAAACTCTAAGTCCCCCCGCCACGCACTTCCCTTCTATCCCCTCTAGCCAACGGGGGAAAACCAAATTTTGCCACGTAGGCAAAAAACCTTTGAATCCGACCATCCACCATCCCACCCGCCAATCAGAACATGGGCCAACGAGTGCCCACACCCAAAAACGCCCCATTGCCTTGAAAAGGTGAAAAATGAAAAGTTAGAGTGCCTCCCCACCTTTCCTTAGCCAATGAAAACCCGCCACATTTCCAATACCTTGCTAAGGATGAATTTGATGGGAAAATGACGCCCTGTATGACCGTCAAAACATAAAAATTTCTAAGGATGCCCTAGAATTCAAATTTTTCATCCAAGGATGGCAGATTTTTGATTTTGAATCAACTGAAGCATGATTTTACAACATTTTCAACCTTGGGATTGGGATTTTCAATTACAAACAATTATGAATTGATCAAATTCAATTTCTCACACGACTCTGACAAAGGGGAAAATGACACAACCCGCAAAATTTGAAAATACCCAGGGCACAAATAAGAGCACACATGGAATATTCTCTTTTAAACCAGGGTAGAACAACAAGTTTATGGGCATTTTTGAAGCATTTCAACCAGGGGGAAGAAATTGCAGGTCACCAATTTGAGAAGTAAAACATTTTTGAGCAAAAATGGCATGAAAAATTAGGGAACACTATGCCAGCTCAGAAATGGCACTAACAACCCTTATCTATTTCATTAATTTACTAAGAATCCGGTGAAACACTACTCCCCCGCTTTCGAATCCTATTAATTTTTTAATACCTAGTGATTTACCTATAAAACGTGGTCTCTCTATTAATTTATCAATACCTCCCTCCAACCCTTCCTCAACATCACGAGATTAAAACCTTAATGTTTTCCGAGGAGGATACTTCTTTACAACCCCCAATTTGAATCTTCTACATGCCAACAGAAAACCTTCAAAACGTTCAATCGGTAAAATTTTCTAATAACTGGACAATAATAGCTTTTGATAGGAATAAAATCCGAGTGAAATACTTAAAAATATCCACCCCACCTTCCATGGAATCATAAAATTAAAGGTTTTGAGAGACTTGAAAACCTAGGGTTAGTGTTCCCCTATCCCCTATGGACAATCCAAACCTATAAAGATACTAATATTCCTATCCACATGGCTTCCCATGGTGAAAATTTTTTGGCCTTCATATAGGTTTTCTAAGAAATCAACCAATTCCTCTTCCAGCTCCATGAGTAGTTGTGATGACTATATCTTTAATTTCCTTAAATCGTTCATTTAAAAAACACATCCAAAGACAATCTGTCAAACGTGTGGCATTCATACTATGACATGAATAATGTTTAATAATAGTGTTCATCCTACCATAGAGATTATAACAAACACTTCACATGCATCCTATATTCATTAGGGAATCAAAACCAACTTTTATTATAATGGAATACTCCTATTTTCTCAATTCCTAAACTCAATGTTGTAAATGATGAATTCATTTGATGGAATCCCTCTCATTATTGAGTGGAATAATTATGTGCATTGGAGTTATTGGAATTTTACCTTTAGTCAAACATTTGGTGTGCAGGAAGAAACCAAATATATTTTTCCTCTATTCACCTGCGAGCATGGGTTAAATTTGACTGTCATTTAGATTTATTTTTTATTTTAGCCATATATATATATATATATATATATATATATATATATATATATATATATATATATATATATTATTACTAGGGTATAAATAACACTATTTTGTAATTTTGAAGGGAGTATTAGAAAATCACCATCACACAAAAATTGTTTGATAGGTATAGGTGGTCGTCAAATTTAACCCCTGTAATTGTGAGATCTAAAAACCATATCCATAACCAACTTCGGCCAAAGAAATCTATGTTAATTTCCCACATATCGATCACTATATACTCACATAAATAGTCATTCCTTATATAGAATAGACCACCTCTATATAAATGGGAGATAGAGAGGTGGAGCGTCATTGTGGACTATAGACTCTATATAGCTGATATAAACTATATATAGTTTCCCTCTGCCCATATGTTGTTACGGCCCTCTATTTATATAGGCCCGACTATATAAACATATCGAATATAACCGTCTCCATGTATATATAAGATCCCTTTCTTGATAAGGTTTTTATATATATAATGGGTGCCAACGATAAATATAGATAGTTTCTTGCCAAATTGATATATAGGGGTAGTACAGTGCCTAACTTATATATAGTTGAGCCACACCCTATATATGTCTCTCCAAATTTCCTCTAAATTGATAGGGCAATTAGTGTATGGAGAGGGGTGACCCTTATTTAGATGGGGGGGAACCCTAAATTATAATCCTGAACCCTTTTATCATTTATTTACTATATATAGTGGATGAGTGGTCCCCGACTATGTATAGTTATTTATAAGTTCTATAGTTCTCTCTTGTTGACCTATTTAATTATATAGATTTTTTGGGTGGTATCATGTATAGATAATCCGAATACCAACTGTCAACTATAGATTTTCCATATATAGATAGGGGTTGTCATATCTATATAAAATGGAGCAAATAAATCTTCCCTCTTTAGGTGCTCCATATATAGATTCATATTTTTTACATTCATCAGGAATTCAAACTCATGCCAAGTCATTATTTTTGTGTGTTTAAACACCACATTCATATTGTGATTCCCTTCTTGTGCATATAATTTTGTTTGGGTTCATTTGAAATTGTAGCAATTTGTAGGCTTGACATTGTGTTATAGTGTTTCTCACAAAAGAAGAATTACAAGAAGGTTCTAGTGGTTTTCTGTTTTATGTCATTTCATGTGTTGTTAATTACTTATCATGGTAGATTCAAAATTTGATGTGGGCCTGATAAAATTGAAGAAGAGAACATTCAACACATAATTGTTGGTAAATTTGTTCAACTACAAATCTTAATGTCATCGGGCGTGCACTCCTCCATATTCAACATGTGTATAATACATGTTATTTAGAACCTCTTAATCTTGTTAGTGTAAAATAACTACTCAGACTAATAAGGTTAGGGTTATTATTTTTTTAATCAATAATCTTGTAAATATCATCTAGGTGATAAAGCCCAAAGCTATTAGGCTAGACATCATATTTTGTTTTATCATATAGTTGATTTTAAATAGTTTTTGTAAGGGGAGTCAAAATATAAGAGTTTTTAGTTGCTTCTACATTTGTTTTAGTAGTATATTAGTGTTGTCGTGAAAATACCATAATTTGTAATGGACATATTATCAGTTAAACTCAACATGAAAACCTAGGATTAGTGTTCCCCTAGCCCCCATGGACAATTTTTTGGCTCTAAAATCTGTTTCACTTGTTATATGAGTGAAGAAGGGTGAAATAGTTTATTTTAGTTGTATGCTTCTTCACCACAAAGGATAGCTTCAAGGTCAACAAATAGGAAGGTGGTTAACTTCCAACTCTTTATACTTTGTGAAACATAGGGGAGATGCCCTATAACAACCCAAGTAACACCAAATAACACAAATAATGCAAATATAGAGCAGTAGACCCACATAAGCAGCCCAACCACTATGATCTCCTACCCAATAGGTTGTCACAAGTGAGAGGATCATAAAGCTACTTGAAACTAGGAAAAGGCTGAAGACAAAAAGATCATTGTGATAAAGATGAATCCAAAGTTATATTAAAGAGGCCTCTAAAAATATACATGATAAATAGAGGTCTCAAGTAGGGTAGTAAAAAAATATTTAATTAAGAGGGGAGTTTAATCATTCCAAATTCATATTTGCCTTGTCTATTGGGCCAAATTTGTGAAGCTGAGATGAAGGAGTCACAAATACACGATTCAGACACTCATTAAACCACATACACTGAGATCTAACAAACCATGAGACCACCGTAACTCAAAATCTGAAATATAGCATTAGATAAGTTTATTGAATACAAATAAATCCAAAATTCCACAAGGATTTTACAACCAAATGCTTTGGTGACTACACATCAAACTTCTGCATTTAATTACCAAATAGAGATTCTAACAATTTTAGTGAATACACTTCTACCTCGAATGATAGTTTCATTTATAATCCATTATCTTATTCATGACTCAATAAAAAAACATGTATACTCTACTATATCTTTAATATGATATCCTTGAATTGATTACAATCATTCTTTCTCCAAACATCAAAAACAAAGCTAAAATGAACACCTCTAGACTAAACAACCAAAGGGATTACAGATCCTACCAAAATGGCTAAGATGAAAGATGATCAAATGAATTGCATGTTTCATCTGTTTATACAATTAAGAGAACATTCTAAAATGGAATTGGAGGGCATTTTAGATCTTGAGAACTAATGAGAAGAGACGAGAAAGCGTGCACAAATTGATTAATGGATCCACTATTAATCGAATGACACATGGAACTAATTGGCAATCAATTGAGTATCTCAAGACTATAATCACACCCAAAAGAAACACAACAAGTTAAAGATGCATTGGTGAGGCCCCACACATGAGCCAATATGAGAAATCAAACTAACAGATGGAGTGATAAAAAGTTGAAAACAAAACTGAAAGCTTATATCATAAAATAACATATAAAGATTCCATCAATTCACCCCAATTGTCAATGTGTAGCTCTCTTCACTAAGATTTTCCAATGGCACTGGTTTTATTCTGATTTGGAGCTTTGGATCAAAATTAATGAGCATTTAAAAACTCCCCCCCCCCCCCCCCCCCAGCCGATTTGTATAGTTGATGGGCAAGAGACTATCAAACTTAACCATAGGAATTATTTTTCCATGCATCCCCCATTCATTAATGGTCCATTTAATTGATTCCCACCTTAAAAAAAAATTATGTGTCCTTGGTTGGATCGGTGTTCTTGAGATCACTTCTTCACTGATTTGTGGGTCTCTAAACCTTTTCCTATATTTTTTGGGGGTCCGAGTGACCCATGATTGGTCCATGTGGACCAATCACATTATTTCACTATTCTTGAAGTCTCCAACAAGTTTTTGATGCATTCTTAGTCCGTCATGCTTCCGCGTTCGATATTTCAAACTTCCGAGACCATGAAACGTCATCGTTGGTCCATGTGGACCAATCACAACCTTTATTAATCTCGGGATTTTTATTTCTTTTAGGATCATACTCTTCTTGACCTTTGGTGACCTTTCATATATTTCATTGCATCCTTAGGTTCATGAGCTTCCAATATTTCTCAGGCTCTCTAGGTTTTGGATCTCCATGTCTTATCTAATTTTATTAACCTCTCGGGTTCTCGAGTTCTCAGGATCTTAAGTTCCCAAACTATTTTCATCTTTGAGATTTCACCACGACCTCAAATCTTGGGGATCATCATTATTGGTCCACATAGACTAATAACAGGCCTTCATGTACCTGGGTTCATTGATTGTTCCAACACCCGTTCTCATACTACCCTCAGACCTTCAAATTTCCTATCTTGGCTCGAGCTCATGAAAAAAAGAGTTAGTTCTTGGAGCCTTAGGTCCACTTAAACATTGCAACCATCTTGTTTAGAAACCTTATCCTCATCCATATCCTTATGCATATGGGATTAGTCCTAAGTGATAAAATGTGAACCAAGTGACCAAAGACTGCCAAGTGTCTTTTTCCTACCTCATTAAATGTGACGGCTTGTTTAACAAAGGCAATGAATAGTTTAACCATTATCTGAATGTATGGAGGCCAAAAGTTGCTCAAAATATTCTAAGTCTTTCTGAGAAACCTACACATGCGTAGAGAAAGGAAGTGCACCCATTTTTGGTGAGTTTAAAAACATATAGACGCCAAAAATGATGTTTATCTCACTGTTCAAGCTCCAAAATTTAACTCCAAGGACCCAAAATGAGGTGAATAATTTTGGGCACCAATATTGGCTATGTTTGTGGGACGGGTACCCCATGTGGGTAACCAAATATCCTAGAAAAACTTTGTAGAAGAAGACTAGTGCCTCCAAGATATAACCAAGTCAACCCTTAGCTCCAAAATCCTTAACAAAACTCTCAATCCCAAAATGACTCTAAAAACTTGCTACAAAACCAATCTAATCAAAAACCTCTAAATAATCCCAGCAATCTAGTTGTGCCAAGAACTTATCGAAAGGAGCAATATTTACGATATATACAAGATAATAGTATCTCCAATTCTCACTCAATAAACCCAATCGTTTGAGTGGAGAAATACAATCCTTTTATTAGCAACTTAGACCATTTTTCCAGCAAAATGCAACAATATAATGTCAATAGAACACTCCAAAATGAATCCCACAATAATTTCCTAATGTTAGCAGTCCCAAGTATGAAGTTAGAGCTGAAAATTGAGGACCAATCAAACAGAAATTCTTTTTGGAAGCAATAGTGATCTACCCAATCCCAAATTTCTTATCCACGTTGAAACTTACATGAAAAACCAAGATCATACAAATATGAAAATTCAACACCCACATTATTATCATAAGTCTCAATACTTATAAAATTTTGTTTAAAATGGATTTAAGGAAAAAGAATGGTGAGTTTGTAAATTTTAAATTTATGATTTCTCCCACAACTTTGTTCACTACCCAAATCAACATACATATGTCACTCTAACAAGAAACCAAATTTTGACTTCTCACATGAATCCTCTTCTTACTACTCTAGAAAATCATTATTATCTAAAAAACAAGTTTGGAAATAATGTTAGGAGTACAACCATCAACATGCATATCTTCAGTCTCATCATAATCAAGTGGTTCATTGTTCTGGAAGCTATTATTAGGATCAAATGTAGCAATTGCATATGATTGTATCTCATTATAAAACATTGGTTCATTAGAAACGAAGTAAAATGAGTTAGAATTTGAATCTGAAACGTAATCATAGCATAACTCATCATTATAAGACTTATGTAGCTCATCATGTACTAGTTCCTTTAACAAACTCTCTTCACCAAATGGGGAAAAAGACTTAATATCATAAAAGATCTCACTCACACACTGTAATGGATAATAATATGTCTAAGGTACAGGTAATGATTCAGTCAATGTTGAGGATTTGTTTTACTGTTAAGATTAAAGCTTTCATATTACATTTTATGTAAAGGAGCAGAAGGAGAGGGAAGGTGGGGAAAATCAACAAATAAAGGATAATGTAATGTATTCACAAAGTCTTCACCTTTACCCTAAAAAAACTCACAAATATTATCACACAAAAGGATGCATGTGTAATATTGAGTATGTAAGTTTTCTTCCTTTATTTCTATAGCAAGGCCATAACATGAATCATTCACTAACTCACTTACCACCTCACAAGGCTCATTATTTTTATCAACACAGAGTATTCATCTTCAAAATTATCAATGGTATTTGCATCATCATCACCATCTACCTCTTCCTACAAAGAATCACTAATAGAGAACCTTGCAATTTCATCCTCATAAGCATAACTAGTGAAAATCTGAAATAAGAATTTGAATGCAGTACTCATTGCAACCTTTGGATATGGAGATACTATCAAGACACTCATATAACCCAATTTCTATATAATCTAATAATCAATGGAATGACTTTCATCCTTTGTAACACAATTTTTTCTCTGATCAACAAATTCATCACTAACATCAGCCACAACAAGAACATTAGGCGTCAGACATTTTGAATCAACAAATGGAACAAAATTGATAGCAGAATGAAGTATCTGAACATGATATTATTCAATGTCATGAATGAATTCACTAATTTCATTTATTTGATCAAGGATCTCACCATCACATGATAATACATAATCAGATTCATCAGGATTCTTACAAAATTCATCATTATGCAAAGGGGACAAAATTCAGGCTCAACCAATGATTTACTAGATTTTCCATGTGTTTGGAAATCTAGAGGAACAATATCTTGGTAAACATAAGGCTCCAAAACATATGAATATGTGGTAAAATAATTAGGAAACAAATCATTAACATAGGATTGTAAATCAGTAAGGAAAATTATATGACTGTTATTAAAATCAAAATGGGTCCCATTTCTAGATTACTTCACTAAAGTCTCATAGACTATAGTTATCACAAGTGTTTAAATACAAAAATTCCAAACCTTCTTCACAAGCATCTAACTCAAATTTAACCTCAAAAATATAGAACTCAAAGGCTTGATAAATAGTTTCAAACTTTAAAGCCAATTTGAAAGAATGAATAATTGGTATCATGCATTTGTCTCTCAAGTAATAATTCAATTTAGCACTGAATGCCTCAATATAAAAAATAAGAGCATAAGCTTCACTTGATATAATTTTTTTAGGGATTTTATTCCATGCCTTCCTGAATTTGATGTTAAAATCATGAATGCTTTCATCCTTCTCTCTCACCATATTATAAAAATAATTTCTAAGAGAAGCATAATCAATTTTTACAACATACTACTTAGCAAATAGATGTTTGAATATACCCTGTGAATTAAGAGTTTTTGTAGGAAGCTCATTATACCATTCCCGAGCATCATCAATAAGACTTTGAATGAATAATCTAATAGTAGCACCCTCACTATCAACCTCATAATCATAAATCAGATTGATAAATGTTTCTGAATGTATTTCCCCTTTTCTCCAAAGTTACCATCAAACTTGGGTAGCACTTTTCTAATAACTTTAGGGAAAGGAGCATGAAAATCAAAGAAACAGACCATATCAACAAGTTTGAATTTATGATCCATGAATAAATATTTAGGTGAATGTCTACTTTCAATAAGAGGATGTCTTCTACCAATAGTACAAGTCTGATCGACAAATTCCATAAAATGATTTGCATCTATATAAGCACAAGACTTACCTAAACATCTAGCAGGATAAATGATGGAATCCATTTCTTTAAAACCAGAAATATGATAGTTATAACACTCACCCACTACAGTCACAACTCTAAGAACCAATGATATGGTCTAGGACAAATCTCAAGGTAAATTTCCACAAGAGGAGTCACCAAGAAAAATGAGAGCATTAGTTTAGAATCCTTTTGCCAAAATTTAGAACAAAAACCACCAACATCAAGATGTTTGGAAACAAATATAAATTTTGAAGCACATTAGTCAGTAAAACAATAAGGAGTCACCACTTCACAAGGAAGAACAAAACGAGAAATATTTGTAAAATTATGCAATACTAAAACTAAAAGAGATTACTGATCTAAAATGAAGCCAAAGCATGCCAACTTTAACCAAAATTATTTCATCACTGGTAACTATGCCAATTTTTTAGCTCTTAAATTTGTTCCACTTGTTAGATGAGCAAAGAAGGGTGGAATAGTTTTTTATAGTTGCAAACTTCTTCACCAAGAAGGGAAGATTTCAGGTCAACCAATAGGAAGGTGATTAACTTCCAACTCTTTAGGCTCTATAGAACCTAGGGGAGAGACCCTGCAACAACTGAAGTGACACCAAATAACACATATAATACAAATATAGATTAATAGACCCAGATAACCAACCTAACCACTATGATCTCCCACCCAATAGGTTGTCACTAGTGAGAGGATCATAAATCTACTTAAAACAAGAAAAAGGTTGTAGAGAAATAGATCATTGTGATAAATATGAATCTAAAGTAATATCAGGGAGGCCTCTAAGAATGTACGTGATAGTGATTTAACAAAAATTAAATCTTAATCCAAGGAATTGGGTAAATCGGATATATCAAAAACATGCAATTTACTAACACCTAATGAAGAGAAAGTACAACCAACAAGAGGATAGGAGTAACTTAGTTGATACATGGCTATCTAGACTAGATTTTGGATGGACTAAGGGTGGAAAAAACTCAGTCTAAATTGTGTATGCTTTGTCTATAAAATAGTGATATGAGAACTATAATAGACAATACCACCTAGAATATGATAATATCTCCTGACACTAGTGTCTGAATTGGGCACTGGTGTCATAGTGATAGATATGGGTCTAGTTCTTTCAGTGCTTGATAATGTTACCTTCACTTCCCTCTGTGTTGCATCCACTTCATTGTACGGTTCTCCTATCACACTTTTACTTGTAAAACAAACCCTAGCTACCTACACAAGACTCAAACACACATTAGTCTAAATAAAATATGCATATTCTTAAGTCAAATTGATCTTAGCGGTCACCCCAATGTAATTTTCACCAAGCATTGTACTACATTTTAGAATCAATGTAGTTCTGGTGTGTGTGATATAAATTGTGTCCCTTGAAACAAGGTTTCCCTTGTGTAAGTTGTACCGAGATAGAGGGATGCAACTAATTTTTCCCCAAGATGATGTGTGTTATGGAATTCAGAAATTTCCCCTTCCTATGCATTGAATAATACATTCCAAATAGAGATGGTTGGAAAGTTTGGGAGTGATCCATTATGAAACTAATGTGGATGCTCTTAGGATTCAGGCGTCCTTCCACCAGAGGAAGAGTGTTGGTAGAATGGTCTCTTTCCGCTTCGTCCATAACACTTCCCCAAAAGCCAAGGATAAGTACCACTATAGATGGTGTAATGTCCTTGTTTTCAAATTAATAAACGTTAATAGTATTTCTAAGTTAGGCGTAGTCAATTCATTATCTAGGGGAAACTTATTAATATTATTATAAGAATAAAATGTCTTTTTAAATAATGTCGTGTAGAAGACCCTTTTAGCCTATTTTCCATTGTGTTCAGTCAACTAAAGGGAGAATAAAGGAGGAATTAATAATATAATTTTATTACTAAAGCAATTCTTATTACTGGTACTTTAATTAATTATTAAAGGTTGGTGGAAAAGAAAAGTAATATTAAAATAAGAAAATAAAGTTACTTTATTTATCCCATATGGAACACCCCACTTTGAAAAATAGAGACAAAAAAAGTATAAAATTAGGTGAAGAGGGGTTCATTTGGCTGCTTTTGGTCATTTTGATATCGAATTTTTGGTTTTGGTTAATTGCTCTTCCATTTCTACATTAAAGGATGAAAACCCTTTGGTGTTTTTGCATTAAAGGATGAAAATCCTCTCTTACCAAGTTGAATAATGAAAAATTCTTCATCCTTTGTGTGAAGATCCTCCATTTTAGGAGTTTCCTATTGAGCTTTCAAGGATTATTTCAGATTTTCAGCAGTGATTGAAGACCCAAATATTACAAATTTGAGGCATTCCAACTAGGGTTTGAAGACAAGAGTGTTTGGGAATTTTTCTACCTTCATTTTCAGCCATATCTAGGGCTATCTACACCCTTGTGGGTAGAGTTTGACACATTCTAGGGCACGCATGTTTTAGATCTCATCACCAACAACCTTTCCATAATTTTGGAGGCCATATTCAGCTTTGTTTTAGTGGATTTGGATTTAGGACCACTTCTTTCTAGCCACTTTTGTAAGCCATATTTCTGTAGATCTATAATAAAATTCCAACTCTTCTTTTGGGTCCTAAAAATTCAGTATTTTGGTGTTCTTGCATTCCTAAAATATTATAAATATTTTGGCATGAAATTTTAGTAATTTAATAGCATATTTAAGGGGCTTTGGTCTCAATAGCAACTCGTCATATCTAGGGTATTTCATATATGTATTTTGTGGATAAATTGCATTATTATCCTAATATTTTTTCATCTATATTGCTGCAATAAATCAAAAATTTCATGTGTTCACTTTGGGGTTTGAATATTATCATTAGGGACATTACAATGGTATCAGAACGGTGATCATTTCCAGCCTATGAGAAGAATCAGATCCTGATGCACAAGGAAAAATCGACTCAGGTTTATCAAAAAAGAAATCAGACTCCAAGGAAAGGAACCATGGATGATTAAGATCAGAGAGCTCCTCCTACAGATGAGTCGAGTTTTATGCAAGAATTAATTATAAGGATTCAAAGGGAGTTGCAAAAGGATATGAGGGAATCTCAAAGAGAAAACCAAAGGGAATTGTAACATGTTTTGAGGGAATCTCAAATGGAAATGTATGATGCATTGATTGGATCCATTATGGACTTGACTAAAGCTATACATGGACACAATATATCAGCAAACCAAGGAGCAACCAATAATGGTGAAGGAAGCTCATTCGGTCAAGGAAAGACTTCCATTAAACCTCCACCTCAAATATTCAAGGCTAATTTCCTTTAGAAAGAAGAATAGACAATTGAGCTAGATCCATCTAGTGACATAGAAGACATAGAGGTGTGCGGTGAAAAGTAATCAACCCGCAGTTTCAGGGTGAGAGATGTGTTGTCCTTCAGAGATTACTACCAGTTAAAGAATAGTAAGGGAACCAAAAATAATAGAAGATATCAATAGGATTAACCTGTGGGAGCCCTAGAAGCCCCCATCATCATTACCAAATTAGATCACTTCAATGATTTTCCAAACAACACCATAAAGACAAAAGAGTTTAGAGAAATCACGCAGCACGTGTCAAGGAATGAGAAGAAAAATAAGGAGCGTGCAACCCAAGGTAAAAATATTTTAGTGTTTGATGATGAATTATTGGTATTCAATGATTGCATAGAGCTAAATATTAGTAGAGAAAAAATAGATTTGGGGAAGGAACACAAGGATGAAAATTTTGGAAGCTATACCCATAAAGAAAGGGCATTTCTGGGTGCCCATAATCACTCTCATCCTACTGGAGCTATCTTATCAATAGTTAATAAAGAGAAAAATAATGATGGATTAGACTTAGATAATATCCACAAAGACATTTAAAACATATATGAAAAAGGTATGGAGGTAGTGCAAAAAGGAAAAGCACAAATTGTAGAAGGAGCAAAGGCAAAATGAAATCAATATCTTGATGACACTCTAAGGTATAAAAGGATTGGTAATTTGTCATATTTATTGTTGCATACTAAACCATTTCAAACTTGTTGTCCTCATGAGAATCATGTTAAAGGAGTGATAAAATAAAGGACAAAATCTGCAATATGGGGCTTGTGGACTCCTTTATCCAAGTTCATAATTATGGGCACCAGAGGGTATGGGATCCCAATAATATCCTAAGTTCTACAAATGGTAGCAATTATGATTTTAATATCTTTAATGTTGTTAATTTCATTGGGAAAAGGAAAAAATTAGAATTGAATTTGGATAAATGTAAGAAAAGCTTGGTACAAGTTTTAGAAAGTAGTACTCAGATAAATTTTGGTTTGAATACAAAGGGAATTTAGGTGGACCGGATTTGATGATGGATAATGGGCAGCCCTTTTTCTATTGAGTTGTAGGTCTGAAGTTTTACAACAACAATTAAGTAATGCGGGTATTCAACCCATAATAGATAGACAGGACAAGGAGTTGGGTGCCAAGCATTTGGGCCCAATTGCTAGTATTCAAGATACACAAAAGAGTGTAAAACAAGGAGCATATGAGACTTTATAAGATGGACATCATGAGGGCTACATACAAACTTAGGCTCAAAACTCATATTTTGACAAGAGCTCTCTCATTTGACAGGCACAAGATATAGGCTTTTGGAGCACTACAACATGTTTTACCTCTTGAACATGGTACTTAGGCATATGAGCTTACATTTGATTGAGAGCAAGAAAATTTGGGAAGGGAGAAATGTAATGTCCCCTTTTTCAAATTAATGGACATTAATAATATTTCTAAGTTGGGCTCTGTTAATTCATTATCTAGGGGCTACTTATTAATATTATTATAAGAATAAAATGCATTTTTATATATCGTCAGGTAGAAGACCCCTTTTTAGCCTATTTTCCATTGTATTCAGCCGGCTAAAGGGAGAATAAAGGAGGAATTAATAATATAATTTTAGTACTAAAGTAATTCTTATTACTGGTACTTTAATTAATTACAAAATGTTGGTGGAAAAATAAAGTAATATTAACATATAAGCCATTCTTTTGTATGCCCTCAACTTTAGTGATATCTAGTTCATTCTTAATAAACCATTTAAATTTGTCTAGTTCTCCCACTCTCCAACTTTTTTGAACCTTTGTTGCGTATGGTGTCTCTGTGGTGATCTTAAATCTATCGGGACCAACCCCTAACCCACCCCTTGACTCTGTTGGTGCTTTTGTTGGTGTACCTTCGAGCTCCTGGAAGGACGTGACCATTGGTTCTCAAAAACCCTCCCCAGCTAGGAGGCTTCAACCAAAAATTGTTGATAGGACTCTATACTTGCATATCCATGCATTGATTACTGATGTGACTCAGGCATCAAGGGAGTTGTCACTTATTGGAAAACTCATGGGGCTCAGACCCCCATTGGAAGAAATAAGAAAATGGGTTCGAATCAAATGGGCTCCCTATGGCCCCTGGAAATTGTTTTGCTTCCCAATGGCTTTATCCTCTTCACTTTTAGTCATAAAGAAGATTTTACAAGGGTGTTGCTAGGAGGACCCTAGTTTTTTGGTAGGAGAGGATTCCATCTTCGAAGATGGACTCCAAGATTCAACCCGAGAACTGAAACCATGACTCAAGCACCAATATGGGTTTGTCTTCCTGATCTTCCCCTGGAGTTTTGGCATTTTGTTGTCATTGAAGGTATTTGCTCTATCTATGGGAACTCTAATAGCTATTAATCAAGCTAACAAGAGCTGGTTCTAGATTTATCCATGCTAGGTTTTGTGTTAATGTTGATATTAGCAACCCACTGTCCATCCTCCATTGAGCTCCACTCTGATCTAGGAACATGGGTGCAACCAATTGAGTATGAATATATACCCCAGGCTTGCACAATATGCAAAAGCATAGGCCATAGAGTGGGGGATTGTCCTTCCAATCCAGCCCCAAAACCAAAGGAGTTGATTGCACACCTCGAAGAATAAAGGAAAATTCATTCCCAAAGTCACTAAGGAGGTTAGTACCTCTAACCCCTTTGAGGCTTTACAAGAGGAGGGTGAAATCCCTACTGATAACACAATATCTCTCCATCTTCATTCCTCTTCACCTTTGGTGGAACCTCTGTCTGAACATCTGGCTTCCTCTTCTGACCAATCTTTGAATGCTACGCTGAGTTCAACAGACTCTATTGGAATACCCACTGATATTGACACCCTCTCCCTCCTTGGAGATCCCTTTCACTTTTATATTGTTTGAACACTCCTGCCGGTAAGACTACCCCTCCCTTCTTCACATTATTTTCGTGAGCTTCCAGAGACAGATGTTTCTCATGTTTCCCCCATCCAGTCTAAGCCTATTGTATCACTTGTTACCACTCCATTACCTGACCACTCTCCCTTGAAGGAAATTCCCCATCATTCAACTTCAACCTATGTATCTACTAGTTACTCAGCCCATCTAGAAATACTAGAAACAAATGAAAAATAATGTAGATGTGGGTTCCAAAATTCCTAAAGGAAGGCATACCAATCAAGCTAAACATGAAGAAGAATCTTTTCAAAACATTCGCTCAAGGAACACAGGGAATCCTCAATCTGCATGGGGCAAGGAAGCATAAAAATAATAAATGAAGATCTTCTCTTGGAATATAAGGGGATTAAATACTCCCCTAAAAAAAAGAACTCTTAAATATTTCAGGCTTAAACACAATCCAGACATTCTGATGCTACAAGAAACAAAGTTGAAAGAAGATGATTGGTTTCCTTAGGATTTAGCCTAATGCTTCTTTTACATCTCAGACCTTGGCCAAAAACTCTGGTGGTCTATGTACCTTTTGTAACCCCAAAGTCCTTTTTGGGGAATGCATTATTAAAACTCCTCATTATTTGGGAATGTTTTTTCAAGAAATTGGCTCTAGTATTGGATGGATTGCAGTGAATCTTATATGCTCCGAATCTGGAAAATCATAGGGAAAAAATATGGAATGAATTGTTGGAATTTCGTAACACTTGTAAGCATCTACCTTACATTATTGTAGGTGATTTCAATACTCCCCTCTACTTATCGGAAAAAGCAAGGAGGGAATAATGTCAGCACAAACAATGTAGATGCTTTAGCTGACTTTATTAGGCAAGGTGAATTCTTTGACTTTGATCTTCATGGAGCCTCTTTTACTTGGTCCAATTGAAGGTTAGGTGGCAACCATATTCAAATAAGACTAGACATGATGCTTGCCTCTATGGATTGGATTTCTCACTTCAATGACTTTTATTTGATGGCACTTACTAAAATTTCATCTTGATCATTTCCCTTTGCTTCTTACAACTACTCAAATGTAAAATCCAAAACACCCTCCCTTTCAATTTGAGTTATCCTGGCTTCAAAACCATAATTTAGAAAACCTTATCACTGAGTGGTGGAAGGAGGACTTTCTAGGGTTTAGCCATGTTTATATTTACTAAGAAGCTCAACCATGTCAAAAAAGAACTCAAAGTTTGGAAGCTAAAGGTTTTTGGCGACATCTGTAAAAGGAAGGAACAACTAGCTGAGAAATTGGCTAAAACCTCTGCTAACATTGAGCTCTATGGTAGAACTCCTATTCTCCACCAGTCAAGAATTAGAAATTCTCAGTTATTATCATAACACCCTTGCTAAAGAAGAAATTTACTGGAGGCAGATATCTAGGGAAATCTGGTTACAACGGGGAGATCGAAATACAAATGTTTTCCATACTACTGCCACCAAGCACAAAAGCAAAGATAAAATTAAAGAGCTTGTTACTTGTGGATGGAAAATATTTAAATTCAGAGGGCCCCATTGGTTGTTGAATTGATGCATTACTTTTCTCTTCTCCTATAAGAGGATAATCCTCCTTGTGAGGAAGACATCAGGAAATGTTACAATACATCCCTACTTTGATCTCTGATGATATAAACACTAAGCTCACTCAGCCTTTTACTCTAGAGGAGGTACGTAGATTTGTTTTTTATATGAAGGGGGACAAGTCACCTGGATCCTAGATGGTTATCCTGTAAATTTATTTCAAATTTATTGGCATATTATTGAGACACACATATTTGTTGTAGTCTCTGAGTTTCAGCAAAATGACCTTCTTTTAAAAGAATGGAATAATACTTTCATGGCTCTTGCTCCCAAGTCATTGGGTTCTAAGTTGATCACTAATTACTAGCCAATAATTCTCTGCAACACTTTTTATAAGATAATTACCAAAATAATGGCCTCCATACTCAAACCCTTTATGGAAAAGTTAATTTCTGAGCAACATAATGGATTCATTGGTGGTAGACTGATTCAAGGTGGAGTAATAATTGTTCATGAAGATTTACATTCAACCTCTCTTACTAAAACTGTGGGCATGATCATCAAGCTTGATATGTAAAAGGCATTTGATAGGGTAAGTTGGAATTTCTTGCTCAGAGTGTTGAAAAAATTTGGTTTTGGGGAAAAATGGTGCTCTTGGGTATATAGTTGCATCTCCTCTCCTAGATTTTCGATCCTTATGAATGGCATTCCTCAATTATATTTTTCCACCAGCCGTGGAATCAAGAAAGGTGATCCACTTTCACCTTTTTTGTTCATCCTCATGGTTGACACTCTTAGCAAAGCTCTTATTGCAGCCAAAAGAACTGGCATAATTGTCGGTATAACTATTACCTCTAAGGTCCCTGCTACTACTCACAACCAATTTGCTGATGACACTCTTTTGTTAGGTATCACTTCGGTGGTGGAGGTAAAAATCTTAAAAATAATTTTGGACTGTTATCAATCTTGCTTCTAATCAGCTAATCAATTTCACTAAAATCAATATTTCTTTTATGAATACCCCGCCAAACAGACAAAGAAAGATAACATCCATTTTTGGATGCAGGCATCATGGAATTTCCTTCTTCTTACTTGGGGCTCCCCCTATTTAAAGGAAGGAAACTTAAAACTCTTTGGAATCCAGTTATTGAAATATTCAAAAAGAAACTAGTAGGCTAGAAAGGAGCCCTTCTTAGTCAAGCTAGTAAGCTTCAAGTGGTAAAATCCACTCTACAAAATCTTCCAATATACTTTATGTATCTTCTAAAAATGCCTTCCTTGGTTATTGCTAGTATTGAAAAAATTCAAAAAAAATTTGTGGTCTGGAGCTGAAGACAGGAAAAGAATCCATCTGGTCTCTTGGAATGTGGTTTGTAAACCTACTGCAAATGGGGGTCTTGGTTTGTGTAGAGTCTCTGAAATGAACTATGTTATGTTAGCAAAGTTGGGTTGGGCGGTGGCTTCCAAAGGTAAATCTACTTGGATCCAGATGTTGATTTCAAAATATCTATTATCACAGGATAGTTTCTTTACTGAAGACATACCAAGTGGCTCGGACAATTTGGAACTCCATAGTGAGCACTCAGAAGTTGTTGTAGTCAGGTACTAAATGGATTTTGGGAAATGGAAGAAAAATTAGAGTTTTGGCAAGATTGGTGGATCGGGGAGAAACCTTTTTACTCTGACTCTTATTAGGAACCTATCAAAACCCAACTCATCAGGCTATGTGGGAAAAAAGTTAATGGCTATATTGAAAATTCAAATCTTCTCCATGTTGGCATATACCGGAATGGGAGGGTGTCAACCCAAACCAGATACAACGGTTAGATAAAATTAAGCTCTTTCTCTCCTCACATTTACTTATAGTCTACTTCGGGAGAAGATGTTCGTATCTAGTCGTATTCAACTTCGGGAGAGTTTTTTGTCAAGGTAGCTTACCTCTCCCTCTCGCATCGATTGGAGGGTCCCCCCTTGTATCATATCTGGCTCCCACAGATGGTCCCTAAAGTGGGTTTCTATACTTGGTTGGCATTTCAGGATTCATTTCTCTCGAGTGAGAACCTTAAACGTAGAGGTTACTCTCTTCCAAGCATGTGCATTTTATGTCTAAATGCTCTTGAAAACCTAGACTTCTCTTTCTCTCATTTTAGTATCCTTTTAAATAGCTTTGGGGTTTCGTGGGTGTTCCGACATCCATTCCTGATTCCATTCTACAATGGAAACCCTTTTTTATACATCAAGTTTCCAATATTTCCTGGAAACTCCTATTGTCCCATACTTTATGGAATATTCGGAAAGAGAGAAATAAAATAATTTTCAAATATCAGTCACACAACCCCCTCCAGG
This sequence comes from Taxus chinensis, assembly GCA_019776745.2. Lineage (NCBI taxonomy): Eukaryota > Viridiplantae > Streptophyta > Pinopsida > Cupressales > Taxaceae > Taxus > Taxus chinensis. Next base: position 743,869,164 of record CM034152.1, read on the forward strand.
TGTACACTATGGTGGTCACTGGTTTATAGGAAAATTTAAATTGCTCCATCTGGAAACAACATAAATGTAAAATCTCTCTTAATCCTGAAAGATCCTTGGTTGCAACAACTTAAAATCCCATTACAACCTCCCTCTCTGGCTGATGCCAGAACCAATACCTCTTGGATCCCTCCTCCAATTGGTTGGCTAAAAGTTAATACAGATGGAGCTGTAAAAGGTAATCTAGGGGCTTCAAGAGGTGGAGCTATAATCATAGATGAATTAGGACAGCCAATGGTAGCCACTACTATCAATTTTGGTAATGGGACCAATCATAGAGCAGAAGCCTTGGCAATCCTTAAAGGGATGGAGCTGGCTAATAGATTTGGAAAGATTAATCTAATGGTGGAAAGTGACTCCCTCAACTTAATTGTATTCTTAATGCCAATGGAACTGTAAGCTAGACCATAAGAATCATAATAGTTGATATTCACCATCTATAATCTCGCTTTAACAATATTCTATATCAGCATACCTACAGTAAGGAAACAAAAGTTGCGGACAAATTAGCTAATCTAGGAGTAACTATTGAAAATCAACAGGTTTGGATTAGGAACTTTCCTAAGCCTCTTCTCAAGGTGATAGCAGATGATCATCCTAAAAATGATTAGTAAGAAGTTGCTAAAGTTAGACACTCCATTTTTTTATTTAGTGGGTGTCAACATTATCATTTCCTATACCTATCCCACCTCCGTCGAAGAATGCATTAATTGCGATATTATTATGATTTATTGTAATGATGGGATTCATGTGTGGGAAGGAGAGATATTGGTAATAATTCTCATGAAGGGAATTTCTAATCATAAAAAAGCACAATCAGATTTCCAGCTGGCACGTGGCAAGGATGGAGAGAGGAAAATTAAAATTCCACGCTTCAATTATAATTTTCCCAACTTGGAATTTCTAAACATTTCGGATTCATGCTTCATGGGTGGATCTCTGGTTCACATGGAACCAGTTAACTATGAAGAATTGAAAAAGTACCTCTATGTATGGAATTTAATACAGTAGAAAGGAGTCACTCTTTTCATTGAATGAATATCGGGTCACTCTATCATCGTTTTCCAATAGCATTCTGGCATTGTGGAAGAAAGGCAAAGTGAAAGTGGAGAAGACCAAGTTTGAAATCTCAAATGAAACTATCGTTGCCGCCACAAGTCTTCCAATTGATGGGGATATTTATTTTAAGCACTCCTTCAAAGCTAAGATGAGGGAATTTCCTAAAGAATAGAGAACGAGTCAACAAATACTAGTCAGGATATGAGCGCGCCTCTCTACCTCCACCATGGGACAGAGTCACTAAATAGATAATGTGATACTTCATGCTTGAGGGGAAATTTAAATTGGTCTACGACCCTCATATTTTACTTACTGGCCCATTTCTGCAACATAATCAAGGTAAATCTTGTGAATTTCTTGTTTTATTCCTTTGACCTTTCCATCAAACAAGACCGTGTCTGGTGAAATCCCTCTTCTTCACTAATGGCTTCTTGTATCTTTTGTTTAAAAATGTTGTTAACAACGTGGTCTTTGGCATGCTTTCCCACTGTGACTAGTTTGGCCCATCATCGCGCCCCTCCACCACCCCATGTTCTGCTCCTCCTCCCACTGCCTCTGCCACCATCTCAATCTTCCGCCTAACTCTGACTTGGAGGTGGTAGTCATGGGCCACCGGGATGCCACCTTGTGTCTCCGCCTCGGTCTTCCCCCGCACCTGATGCTTCTCCCTTGGTGGCAGACGGAAAAATCACATCTCATGCCATTTCTCCTACTTTTGCTACTGAAATGGATGTGTCGAGCCCTAGTGGTGACAACACAATTCCTGATGTTCTCCTTTATCTTTCCAATGTTTATTCAGAGTCCCCTGTCCCTTCTCATCCAAATTCACCTGTTGATTCTACTACTGTTGTGGAGGAGGAAAATTCTGTTGGTGTTGCTGATGAGGACGAGGTGGAAAATGAAAATGTTATTGATGAAGCTGCTGAAGATGTTATGGAGATTTTGGGTGATTCTGCTACTGATGTTGTTGGTGATGCTTGTTGGTTATGTTGTGATGGAGGAACCTGCTGACTCTGTGGCTAAGGATGAAGCAATTGTTGACACTACTGAGATTCTCCAATATAATTCAAAATCTAACTAAACATGCCTACTAATATGTTCAATTACCTAACATAGACCTAAATAGACCTAAGAGGGAAATCAAATGGGTATGGTTGCTACTCCAAACAAGGTGAAATGGCCTCTCCAAATGACTTACAAAGTCACTTTAGATATCCATCTACTAACCTTGTTGAAGGTTTTAGGCAAGGATTGAACTTGGCTATAAATCATATTTATTATATGAGATGCAAATCAAAGCATGGTGTAAAGTATTAAGGTATGAGGTGAGTCCTTTTTATAGTTTTCCATTTGGGGAAAACTTGTATTTTGGTGCATGTGGGACTAAAATCCCAAATTAGATTAGAATTTCTAATCATGATTAAGCTTTGCTAATCACAATTAGTGAATTACCAAGTGATTAAGATGTGTGGAGCCTTAATCAACCACTTAGGGTCAACTAGGAGGCTAGGATAAGATTTTGAAGCTTGTTGAGACATTGTGGAGAGAAAGTGGGGTGATTTTGAGTGGTTGGAAGAGGGGTTTGAGCCAATAGTAGGGTATATTGACCAAAACAAGGGCAAAATAGGCTTAATTAGCTAATAATCACTAATTGTCTATTTTGAAGAGGATTTTGACTTACGATTCATCGTAAAGTGGCATCTGAATGCAAAAGGGATTAGGTAATCAAAAAAGTGTTGTTAATTGACCAAAGTGGTAAGAAACGTTAGTTAATTAGTGGAAATCACTAATTATAATGGAATTGGTAAGAATGAGAGTGATTTGTGTGCGTTTGGCAATAAGATTGCAAAAGTGGAATTTAGGTGTCTACATTTGCCCCTGTTTGAGGTGAAGTAAGTGACTTCACTTCAAATATAGTAGACAAGCATAAACAAGGTAAATTTTTGAAGAAAAATTAGTAGAATGAAGGATGCCCCCTTGAGTGTCGATGGGGTGATAGAAGAAGTCAATCGACGATTGAAAATATGATTGAAATGGATAGAAGAAATAGGATAGAATGGGTGCAAAACCTTAAGGTATTTAGAAGGAATAAGGATAGGGATAAACATGGTTGTTTATTGCCCCAGGTGATTTGGAAGAAAAATTAGTAGTGATAATAAATGATAATGGAGAATATAGGACAAGCCCAATCTTTGCATCCAACCTTTCAATAAGCAACTTTGTTGTATCATTTTTCCCCTAGGTCTACATCATCGGCCTTTATTGAAATAAACAAAAGTGTAAGATAACATGAAAAGCTAAATTACTAACATTTGTTCATTGCTACGTAACTCCATGCAACATACATAATGCAATGCAATACGAGAAAGTAAAATGATGCTTAACTCAATGCAACATACATAATGCAATGTAATACGAGAAAGTAAACTAGCTAACCTAACAGAGAAACAGTACAATCACACATACTCAAACAAACAACGTTTAAGACAGTTGCACCAATGTTTTTGTTATCAAGTTACAGTTCCCAAATGTTTGTTGTAACGACAAGGGTTAAAAATGGTGCCCCAAGCAAGGATACATGCGAGGGGAATAACAGAGGACACAAGTAGTCCCATGGAAAATATTTCATGCACTATGACATAGTCTCTGGAAACTCACTGTTGCACGGGAGTACCGACATAGCATGCAGCCTAGCTTTTGTTAATGGAGGTAGATCACGATGATCTGCAAGTCGTTTGAGACCAGAACAAGAAAGAACCTTAGAAATATGTTTTTGTAGGACAAATTTCGATGTTTGAGGATAATGCATTTGACACAGGCTTCAACTGCATGTATGTTGTTTACCAATTTTTAAAATTTTGAATTTTTACAATTTTTTGGATTTTTAATGATTTTACCATTTTTTTGGGTTTTTTTTATATTTTTTAATTTTTTTATTTTTAGGAAGAAAATATTATAGAAGAAATAACAAAGTCATGAGACAATGTTAAAAGTCACCGTAAGGCAAAAATATGCCCCAGGTAGTAGAAAAGGTTGTTGGAAGCAAAAATATGCCCCAGCATAAAAAACGGGCCAAAAATAATTATTTATTAAAAATAATCATCACGGACAAGTTTAGAAGAATTTTAGAAGAAATATGGTGGTCTCAAGGCACTTGGGGGTGAGAAACATGTTGCGGAAGGTAAAAATGGGTATATAAGCCATCGCGGCAAGTTTATTTACCACATTCACTTACCATTTTACACTGATTTGAGCTCTGACCTATGGGAGGAAATGGTGAGGGTACCAAACTGGAGACACCTGTGTGGACCATGTGAGGGACTACATGAGGCTCCCAATGGATGGACCACAGGTACACAAAGCTCCCTTTTTACCCTAGTTTTTAAAGCATTTAATTTTTTGTTAAAATGCATTTTTAGGGTTAAAATAGGGTAAAATGGGGGGGGGGGTGCCTATGTTGGCACATGCATGGGTGCATATGCGTTGGTGCATAAATGAGTGCACCTATGCACTTAATTGAATTTCATTGTTAAATTTTTGGGTTTTGCGGGGGCACATATGTGCTAGTGCAAAAAGGGGTGTGCCTATGCACCATTTGCTCAGGGCATGCGTGGGTGCATATGCACCTATGCCAAGAGAAGTGTGCCTATGCAAAGCATTGTTTTAAATGAAAAAATAAAATGTGCCTTTATGCAATTGAGGAGTGCGTTTTTTATTGCTGAAGAGTGTGATGTGCACGTTGAGTGTGCCATAAGGGTTTGATGCATTAGGGGGTGCACTTGTGCCACCAGGAGTGTGCTAGTGCACAAAAGTGTGCCATTTTAAAATTGCTTTTAGAAGAAAATGAAGGTTTTGGAAACCAGGGGTGGTGCACAAATAGGTGAAAAAAGGTGATGGTAAAAATAGAAGAATAATATGGTAAAATAGAAAAAATAGATGATAAAATAGAAAAATTAAATGGTAGAATAGAAGAATAAGATCATAATAAATGACCTGATTGGTTCTGCAGGTGGACTTGGATGTGTTAGTGGCGTGGGAGTGACAGGGGTGACTTGGGCCTATGAGGTGACATTTAGCCGACACCACCAGATTTTCTTAGAGATCACCTAGAGGTGACTAGTTTATCTTACGTGGCTCACATGCCACAGATTACCTTAGATCATGACCTACTCACAGCCTTAGCTGAGAGATGGTGGAGTGAGAGTCAGACCTTCTGACTGCCTACTGGTGAGATGAGTATTACATTGGAGGATGTTTGGTGGATCTTACGAGTTCCTATTTAGGGTTCGCTTGATTACATATGATGGTCACTCAGGACCGTATTGAGTGATATATAGCCATGATATTTTGGAGTGACAGACATACCCCATGGGGTATGACAATTTTCATTAGGAGGTGCATGGCCGATCCATGGCTAGGACGGGTCCCTATATTTTTATTAGCTCTTGTCAGTGGCATGTTGTTTCCTGACAAGACTGGTGCATGATTCCCTCTGGGTCTCATTGGAGTGATTCACGACCTGCTTCAGGGAGAGGTGTATTGTTGGGGTCAGTGTATACTGGCTCATTTATACTCTGATTTACACTTGATAGCTTATCATGGACAGAGGTTAGTGGGTCCTGCCACTTTATTACAGATCTGGGCTTGGGATCATATTGTGATAGGCCACCCTTAGGAGCTTTGAGAGCTTGAGTTGTTGGAGAGCCTTCTGTCATGGGTTGGGTTCCAGATGGAGATGATATTCACAACCATAGGGGACACAAACTATTATAGGTGAGAGTTTGATGAGGTACAACCCCATATGATCACATGGCATCCATACAGGTTATACCATTGGCCTCAGGATGCAGTTGAGTTGAGTACAACTACAGTGGACCATTTCATCATTGGGAGCAGGAGCTATGTCCTAGAGTGGTACAGAGTGGACAGGGTCCAATGTTAGTTTGGTCTCATCCAGGGGATTCCTGGTGATGAGATGTGGTATGCACACACAGATACAGAGAGGTCTTCCACATGGGGCCCCCAAATCAGGTTGGGCCAAGCTCATGTGAGATTTTTACAGGTGGTTCCACAAGCCTTGGGTACAACAGGCACAGATAGTGGATCCAGGGACTACCCTGGATTATGTAGTGTGGTATGTGACAGTGCTACCATGTAGATTGACTATACCACAGGAGGTATTGGATGTAACAGCATAGGGGGACAGGCCCAGATCCTAAGCATAGCACATGCTCAGGTACAGGTAGATCCACATGGAGGACCACATATAGGGGTACCAGTGTAATAGGTGCTAGTCCAACAGCAGGTCTTAGTACAATAGCAGGTAGTGGTGCAGCCACAGGTGTTGGCACCACAGATGCCCCTTCAGGTTCCATTATGGGCACCATTGCATAGGCACCTCCATCACCCCCTCATGTGAGTCCATGACATAGTCCACCAGGAGGTGGAGGAGATGGTGGGGGTGGTGAGGATATGGAGGAGGATGTTCAGGATATATAGCTGGTGGGCAGGTGGCTACCTTACAGTAGCAGTTACAGCAGGTGACAACTTTACAACTTTAGGTGGTAGCTGAGAGGGACCAGGTCATTACTCAGAGAGACCAGGCTATCACAGATGGGGATCATCTCGTGATAGAGTGAGATCAAGGCCAGGATAGAGAGATTACAGGCCATGATAGAGTGAGATCAGGTGATCACAGATAGTCTATAGTTGCAGGCAGAGAGGGATCAACTATGGCCGATCGGGAGACAGCATAGTACACATAGGTTCAGGATAGACATAGCCAGAGTGAGAGGAGAGTGTGATGCTCTACAGCAGGTAGATCTTCAGCATCTGGGTATACAACTGATGATTAGGATATAATGCTAGCTAGTAGGTGAGGCCACATATTACAAGGATGTACCACTAGGCCATTCCAGAGAGACAGAGAGCTACTCCTTTTGAGTATAGTTAGATAGTTAAGCAGGTCCAAATCTAGATCCCATAGGACCATCACAATCATCCAGATCAGGGTTCAGGATAGCCTACAGATAAGCATGGGTCAGCACAGCAGTGTAGCACCTCTACAGGACCATCACATCAGCAACCCCTCCTCAGTGGCCCTAGGACCAGGCAGTCCCGGAGAGGGTGAGAGTCGTGGTTGACTCTCTTATTGATGTACTAGATGTATTTTTTTTGGTGTATCACCTCGATATGAAGGCATAATTTTGTATGGATGTATATGTATTATTTTTTTATATGCCTCGTGATGAAGGCACATTTTTTTATATGTATGTTATATAGTGTTTTTTATTATGCCTCATGATGAAGACACTTTTTTGTATAGATGCCCATGATGGCTCATTGTATCAGATGTACTTTTGAGACACACTATTTTGTACATGAACATTTATATTTTTGATGATGTATGATGATTGATGGATTACTGATGTACCACATTTTGTTTATGAGATATCATGCTTAATCTGTATGTTTATGTTTGTATCACATGTTTGTTAGATTATGAGATAGCCTTAGCTGATGTCATATTGCATGTTGATGAGATACTTTGAGTAAAACATGTTTTTATTTTTGATATTGGTGTGGGGGGATAGATTTGTGATCATGTGCAACCCCTCTTGCCCCATTGATGATACAATACTTGATGATTAGCTTTAGCATACATGTATGATGTAGACTTAGCATTTATTGATATATGATGTATAGATGTGATGGTTTATGTGATATGATGATGAAGTGATAACAAAAAATGTACAAGTAAAAATAACAAGCACAAGTTAAACAAATCTAATCAAAGCAACACATTTATCTACAAGTATGCAAGATAAAATGAACTCAATGCAATGCACCACAGATTAAAATAACATTCAATCTAAGTAAGCAAGTGAATCCAACTTAAAGTACACAATATGAAAAAAGCAATGCAACTAAAAACCATACAAACCAACAACTAAAAGTAAGCAAACTACTACTTTGTTTTTGTGGGACAGTTTTGGGACGTTTTTTGTTTTTGGTTTTATCTCTAAGACAATTTTCTATTGTTTTGGAGTTTTCTACGAAACATATTTGAATGTTTTGATTTTTCCAAGGAACATATCTATATGTTTTGGGGTTTTCAAAAGTTATACGAATGTTTTTGATGTTTTCTAAACAATTTTCCAAAGTGAATGTGTAAGGAAATGAAGAAACGTGGATGCCCCCAGTGTTAGATGGGATGTACAAGGGCAGAATGCCACGTGTTATATGCCAGAAGTGACACTGTGAAGTTTCCCCCAACATGAGATGGGTTCATTCAAAGTTAAATTTCTCTGCATTCAAAAGGTTGGATCAGTTGGATCAGGGCAAAGAGGGATAGGCTCACAAGGGACTCAGACGAAGGAAAAGACCAGCTTAGGAAAAAGTTTTCATACTCCTAAACCTGAAATGCTTGTGAACAATGGACCCTCCCTTGGCACTGGAAACTGGTTTTCACCAAAGGACTTGTCCAAAGTGCCACCATTGCGTGGTTTTCACTATTGGATGCACCTGTTTATTTATCTTTTTCTTTTTCTATTTTTATACTTTTTTTGCTTTTTTGATATTTTAGAGACCCCATACTTAAGCATAGAAGTGCTTAAGATGCATTGCATTCATGGGTTCTCGAAGCTCTTGGCCATCTGAATGGGCTAGCTTATAGGCACCTGAACCAAACTTGGTAACCACAACATATGGTCCTAGCCAATTGGGCTCAAATTTCCCTTTCTTTTCACGGTCCTTATTGGTGTTCTTCTGATTCTCTTTTAACACCAAGTCCCCTACCTCAAATTGACGAGGTATGACTCTTTTATTGTAGCTTCACCACACTCGATCCTGATACACTTTAAGGTGATTGAGAGTGAAGTATTTTCTCATCTAATAGCTCCAACTCTGTCAGTCGAGCTACTCTGTAGTCCTCCTCTTCATTCAGGTAGTCCCTTAGCTCAATACACAAAGAAGGGATCTCGATCTCTAAAGGTAGTATGACTTCTGTGCCGAATACTAAGGAGTATGGAGTGGCACTATGGGGGTGTGGATAGAAGTTCTGAATGCCCAGAGGGTAGGGTGAATTTGTAGATGCCAGTCATGACCTATCTTTCTCACCATCTTCTCCATAATGTGAATGAGGGTTTTATTGGAAGCCTCAACTTTCCCATTACCTTGAGGGTAATAGGGGGTCGAGAACTTAAGGGAGATTTGAAAGCATTTGCAGAGTGCTTTCATTGTTTTATTTTTAAATGGCTTACCATTATCAGTGATAATAGCAGAAGGGATACCATATCGACAGATGATATGGTTCATGATAAATTTAGAGATTTGGGCACCTTCAACATAGGTGAGAGGAACAACCTCTACCCATTTCGTAAAGTATTCAGTTGCAGTAATGATGAATTTATGACCATCTGAAGAGACAGGGTTAAGTTTTCCTATTAGATCGAGACCCCACTTTGAGAATGGCCAAGGGGTTGTGACAGGCTATGCAAGGATTGTTCGGCGCATGTATCAAGTTGTCATACTTTTGAAAATCCACATGCATTTCTTCACATGGTTACAACAGTCATGCTCCATGGTAGGCCAATAGTAGCCTACTCTGAGTATTTTCTTTGCAAGGATGATCCCATTAGTATGAGCTCCACAGATGCCTTCGTGCACCTCTTTGATTGCTTGGATAGATTCGTCCAAACTTAAACATCGCAACAGATTCCTGTCATAGCCTCGGTGGAAGAGGGTGCCCCCAAGTAGGGTATAGTGGGCTATACGCTAGATGAGGGTGCATTTTTCAGCATGAGGAAATGTTAGTGGGAAAGGTTCCATCATGGAGGTAATTAAATATTTCAGCGTACCATGGGGAAAAGGGACCAACAACATCACACACCAAACAGGAATCTGGTATGTCATATGTGGTGTTCTTAGATTTTCTACGAAGAATGGCATATCATTGTTCCCTGGCAGAATACTCAACATGGATCCTACTGTAGCCATAACATCAACTGCTCTATTCTGTGCTCTTGGTATTTTCTCAAATGTTATCTGCTCAAAGAACTCCTTCAAAGAATCAACCATCCTTTTGTATGGAAGAAGTTTCTCATCTTTGACCTTGTATTCATCTGTGACTTGTTTTATAATGAGCATTGAATCACCAATGCAATTGACTCGTCTGATATCCCACTTGATGGCTAGCTTCATCCCTGTGATGAGAGCTTCATACTCCGCTATATTATTTGTGCATGGGAACCCAAGCCAGAATGCTTGGGGAATCAAGTCTCCCGTAGGAGTGATTAACACAACTCTGACACCTGAACCATGAAAGGTAAAGGAGCCATCAAAGTATAGTTTCCAAATGATAGATTCCTCAAGGTACATGATGGATGCATCTGGTAGTTCCAGACTCAAAGGTTTGGTACCTGGTAGTGGAGCTTCTGCTAGCTGATCTGCTAAGACTTGTCCTTTCACTGACTTTTGATGCACATACTCAATGTCGAACTCACTTAATAAGATGATCCAATTAGCCATCTTTCCTATTAGGGTGGGTTTTGACAGTAAGTATTTTAAAGGATCGACCTTTGAAATAAGCTTGACTTTATTGTTGAGAAAATAGTGGCGTAGCTTCTAGAAAGCAAACACTACGGCTAGGAAAGCCTTTTCGATCTGTGGATAGTTGAGCTCATATGCTATCAATGTTTTACTCAAGTAGTATACAAATTTTTCTCTCTGCTCTTTATCATACTGGGCCAATAGTGCCCCAATTGCAAAATGTGTAGCAGAAATGTAAAGCACAAGGGTTCTCCTACCATGGGTGGCATGAGAACAAGGGGTTTAGCCAAGTATTCTTTTAGTAAAGAAAACACTTGTTGTTGTTCTGGCCCCCAGGTGAAATTAACATCTTTCTTAAGAAGATGTGTGAATGTATGACACTTGTCTGCTAGCTGTGAAATAAACCTTCTGATGGCCTAAATTTTCCCTTGTAAGCTACACAGTTGTCTAATATTTTTAGGAGGAGGCATTTCTGTGATAGTCAGTGACCTTTGCGGGGTCCACTTCTATTCCTCTCCTTGACACAATGAATCCTAGTAATTTCCCAGATAGCACACCGAAGACACATTTCTTTGGGTTAAGGCAGACTTTGTAGTCCCTTAGGTGCTGAAAGATACACCATAAAATCTCTGGGTGCTCCTCCCGAGTTCTAGATTTAGCTAGTATATCATCTACGTAATCTTCCATGATGTCACTTATCATGTCATGAAATATTACAGTCATCACCCATTGATATGTAGCACCTGCATTCTTAAGGCCGAAGGGCATGACTTGGTAGCAGAATGTCCCCCATGGGGTTGTGAAAGTTGTCTTGTGTTGATCTTCCTCCACAATCTTTATCTGATTATAACCTGAGAAGCCATCCATGAGTGATAACATCTCATAACCAATAGTAGAATCAATGATCATGTCGATGTTAGGAAGAGGAAAGTCATCCTTGGGACAAGCTTTGTTAATATCTCTGAAATCGGTACACACTCTGATACCGACTGGATTTTTCTGAACTGGTACCACATTAGAAATCCACTCTGAGTAGTCGATAGGCCTGATGAAGCCTACTTCTAATAACCTTTCTAGCTCTACCTTTACCAGCAAGGCGATGTGAGGATGCATCTTCTAGAGCTTTTGTTTGATGGGCTTGGCATCCAGGTGCACAACAAGATTGTGCACCACTAATGCAGGATCAAGTCCTGACATGTCTGCATAAGACCAAGTGAAGATATCTGCATACTCTCTCAAAAGTCCTGTAAATGTTTTTCTACTCTTGAGCTGAGAGTGAAGCTCCCAACTTAACTATTCTAGGTAGCTCCTTTGTGTCGATGTTAACATCTATTGTATCTTCCACTAGTAGCTTTGACTCATCCTCCATGCATGTAGGATCAGGAGGGAGATTGAGATCCTCCTCTACCAAAGGTGGTTCAGGGAGATCCTCATCTTTATATGGGTACACTATCTTTTCCATAGGTTGTTCTGCTTGTTTTGTCCACAAGCGCCTCGAAGAGGTTTTCGCTATAGGACTTCCCCTTTTTCTTTCCGCAAGGATTTTCTGTAGGAACTCTTTCCCTTGCTCACTTTTTTACTTAAGTGTCCACACAATTCTACCTCCTCTCCAAAGTATGCACATGTGTTGAGCTGAATGGAGAATCCTTTCTTGTGATCATTTCTTGGAATGTTATCTCTGATGCCCAGGAACTCACCAATAGCCTCATCATTCTGAAACACGTCAATAGGTACGTGTTGTTGTTGATCCCAATTCACATGAGTGATGGGTAGATGAGGTTTAATGTTGAGTTATAGGGGATACGGTGGGTGTAACAGGGGTTATGGTAAGGATAGCCATGTTAGAGAATAGGTTCGTAGAGGTGAGGTCTTCGTAAAGACTACACCGGGAATCTATTTCACTTTCATTTTCAGAACAAACTATCCTCACTCTCAGAAGAATCATACTCATTATCTGAAGGGTGAGACTCATACAAATGGATGCCAATACCTGATTTACCCATTATATGATGAGGTATTGAAAGAGCTTCTAATGGACCTTGTTCTTGGTGGCCGCAACCACGTCCTTGATATCTCATAGTAAGCATGATTATGTTAGGAATAACATACCTAGATGACTTGTAACATAAATCCATTTCATCATCTTGAGGATGAAATATAATATCATTGAGGATCTTTCATCTTCTAGCAAGCCACCTGAAGTGAAATTGTCGAAAGGGAAGTTCTCCCTTGATCTTTGGAATTTATAGCATGGTCTACCATGTGCTTGGGCTGATAGCAGAATGTTTTGAACCATAAGGGCTTGTTGAAGATTATACTCTCCACAGCCATTGTTTATGACTTTCATCTCCCATGTAGCAAAAGGAGTAGATGCACTATTCTGATGTAGATGCACTATTATCACTAGGGAGTCAGGGTGTCTGGATCCACTCAATGAAGCAAATGGTTGGGATCCCCTTGTATAGTAAGGGCCTTCACTGAACAGGAACAACAATATCCATAGAGGGACACTCATAGATGGTAGGAAAATAGCCCGACAATGCTCTGCAATGATCATTATTTCCTATTGATTCTGAAAATGGTTGAGGGATCCCCTATGTATAGTAAGTGTTTGTCCTTCATGCTGCAACCTTTAGACATTGATGATACGTTGATGACATGACATACATGGCGTGAATCCATGGGTGATCTTACTTGAGTAAGATGTTGTAAGGGAGCTCCAGGTCCAAGACATGGAACTTCGTATCATGGGTTATGGGACCAACTTCCAATGAGAAAGTGATCATTCCAGTTGATTTGTCTTTCTTCATTGTCATATGCCTTTATGGTGATGACCTTTGTCTCCAAATCAACTTTTGTGTAGCCTAGTTGATGAACTAGTTTAAGAGTACAAATGTTGAGACCTGATCCTCATCCACAAGCACTCTCTTGACCTTCTTATGCTTGATTATTACCTCAATATGTAAGGGAAGGTTATGGGAGGGATTTTCAGTTAAGGCTTCTGTTGGACTGAAGGTTATGTGTCTTGTAGGAGTGATTTTGCTACCATGGCATGTAAATGCGTTGGGTCAACATCAATAGATACTCCTGATCCCTGTAAGGTTTTGCAAAGTATATCCTTATGGATGTTAGAAATCTTTAGAAGGTCTAAGATTGAAATCTTAGTTGTAGTCTTCTCTAGTTGATCTAACACATCATAGTGACTCTCTTGAGGAGGAGGGGGAGTAGGTTCTGAGATAACAAGGTGAGCCCATCATGTTCCACAATGCACTCTCTTGTTTTAATTCTAATCGTATTGATTTTCTCAATGAGTGGATCAACACAACCTATCAAGGCATCAAAATGGTCTTTGTTTGACACATAGTTAGCATTCTTATTCTAAGACGATTGTCCCTGATCTGGATTTTTCTTTTCTTTGTGATTGGGAAAAGGCTCTTTGAAGATCCCTAAGTTTGCATTTGGAGATTTGGTAGTGGCAGTAGAAGTCTACTTCTATATCACCACTGTCGACTAGGTCTTGAATGTAGTGTTTTAATCTTAAACACTTGTCAGTTTTGTGACCCTTTACGTGGTGAAATCCACAAAATTCATTATCCCTAAACCATGATGGTTTAGGTGCATCATCCCCATAGGGTTGTGTTTTAGGGTACTTAACCATGTTTACGGCCTCTAACTACTTTAGTATGGATGATATTGATTCAGATAGAGGTGTGAAAGTATGATGTTTATACTCTGTAGGTGGATTTCCCTTTGCAAGCTTCAAAGGTGTGTGGTTCTGAATGACTTGTACTCACTTAGAGTCTACTATCCCATCACTAATGACATTTTTGTTCTTATTATGAACAAAATTTGGTTTTTCGTTAGATTTGGAATCGTTATGATCGTGGGAGAAAGGTTTTAGAGTCCCCCTAGCTAACAACACTTTTTCAATTTGACTCCCTTTTTTCGATTACCTCTTCAAATGTGTTACCACAATGCATTTGCAAGTGGAACGTAATGTCTGGATGGAGGTTGGGAACAAATATGCTTATCAACTATTTTTCAGGTATGGAACAAGGAAAGTGGCTAGCTAATCCTCTCCATCATTGTAAAAATGCAATGAAGTTTTCGTTGTTTCGTTGTTTGGCATTACAGAGATCTAACATGGTAATGTCACTCTCTATATTAAAAGAAAAGTGACGTACAAAATGTTCAGCTAATTTCTGGCCATGTAGATATAGATCCCTTGGGGATGCGTATAAACCACTCTAACGCCTGTCCTCCTAAACTCCGTGGGAAGAGGCGTATAAGATAATTGTCGCTAAATGCAACCTCTTGGCATGCCATATAAAAATATTTAATATGGTCATGAGGGTCACCTTTTCCCTTATACTTGTCAAATTTTGGAAAATCAAAGTGTCGTGGGAAAGGTACCTGTAGCATGGCCCTATCAAATGGATAAGGGCACAACTCATCGAACTGGTATTTCTTACTGTTACCAGTTTTTCCTTCTTGTAATGCTAGAAGGGCGTTCTTCATAGTGGACCACTCTTGATTGAAGAGTGGATCTTGTGTGGGTGGCGTAGGTCTATATAGGATTAAATCTAGGTGTATTCCCACCCCTATTCTCTGTGAGAATTTCTTCATAAGGGTCTCTTTGTGTCTCCTGTCGAGGAGTGTTTATTGGGAACTCATGAAATGAAGCTTTAGGTTTTGCCTTTGGTATAGCTTGTTTCACAACTTTTGGTTGTTCCTTTTGTATATGTGAAGCCAAACTTGCCAATTGGTGAGTGAGGGCTTGGACCTGTTGTTCTAATGTCACCTCTTGAATAGGTACTTCGTGACGATCTTTGTTAGGGGGAGGTTGTGCATGATGAACATGTTCCTCGTTGTCTTCACAACGTATTCTAATAACAGGTACTCGATAATCTCCGTCATTTTCAAAAGGTATCTCCTCATTATTTTGTTGTGCAAAAGTAGAGGCATGACCTGGGTTTAATATTTCATTAACAGTACGATGAGGTTGGTCTACTTCTTCTTCTCCTTGAACCATCCTGAAAATGAGAGAAGGGTCTATTGTGGAAGGTAACTTAGCTCCTAGTTCCATAACACGCATAAGAACCTCATGTTTGTTTTGAAAAATGTAATCATCAAAATTGGCAGGATGATGCTCTACATCCATACGAGGAGAATCCTCCTCTCCACCACTATGGTCAACCATGAGATTATCCTCTAAAAGAGGGTTGTTACCTCCAAATATATCAGCTTCTAATCTTTGGGATCCCATTCTCGTAGTAGGCATACTTGAAATAGGAGGTACAACATGAAATATTTCCACTAAGGTTTACTAAAAAGGGACCTTAGTCAAATTTTTGCAGCGTAACGACGCTAAGTTGTCACAAAAAAAGGTGACTATAAAATAGCCACAAATCCAATAGGTCAATGTGAACCTATGAACCAAAGAATAAAGAATAACCTACCCTAGCAAGGTAATATATGACACAAGTTATTTAAGAACAATACAATGATGTCTAATACTCAAAATTTAGTCACAACAAATAGTTTACTCCCTAATATTTTTCTAGATAGGTTTGAAACAAAATAGTGACAACACAATATCACCAGTTAGGTCAAGTTTGAAACAAACAAGACCTAAATGCTAAGATAATGTTGACGTGATCCTTCTAACAAGGTATACTAAAAACCAGTTTCTAAACACTAACAAAGTCTAAGTCTTGTAAAATGGACGATACAAATGTGAGCAGCGTAACAACGCTATTTGGACACGTAATCAAAATTTGTGAGAAAGACAAGATTTTAGTATCAAAATGGCATTATAGCGATGCTAACAAAGTAACCTCAACACTCACAAAACTCAAGACAAAGCTAGGATGTAAAAACTATGTCTAAGTATATCAAGGAATTATTATGCGTGCGAGCAACGTAACAATACAATATAGAGATTTAGGCCAAGTTTCACAATGGAAACAAGACGTAAATATCACAATTGTATGGCTATAATGTGGGAAACGTAACAACTCAAAAGAAAAAAGATGATAAGATCACCTAACTAAAAATGATAATAAGTCTCAAATATGGGTTTTTGAGACAAGAGGGCCTACTAGATCTTGAGTATGTACCATGCACACTTTCAACACTTGTGCTCCAACATTACAACCTAGTCATGCAAGTAGAATACAAAAGTGGTGGACACATAATATGATCAAGTGGTATCCATATATGTTGTTTCCTTTTGTCCCAAAATGGGCAACAAGAAAACAAAAGGTGTAAACCAAGTGGTGGTGAAAAATACTTGGTGTAACTTTGGCAGAGTTTCACCTTGTCTTAGGACAAGTGAAAAACTAGGTCAAAGTAACACTAAATAGATTTCGTGATGAAATATCACATGCAGTTTCAACTTTAAGAGATTCTTTCCCTTGTTGAAAAAACAAGAGTTTGAATCTAACAAAGTTGTCACTTTGTGAGAGCTCTCAAGTATACAATGTAAAAAAAATGGCTCCAAGCCAAAAATTTCCTAGGTGGTTCTCTCTCTATGTGTCACAAGTTTACTTCTGCGAGCTCAATTTACCAAGGTTTCCCAAGGAGTATCTCAGATTTACTTTACCCCCTTCTAATACAATGAGCAACTAGTGCGTTCAGTTGTATTATCACTGGGGTCGCAATGGAAATAACTTTGACTCTAATCTTTCAAGGCGTACTAGTCAATTTGGTAGTGTGGAGCACTTTCCTATTTTGTTCACAAGGTTCCCTCTTGTGTGAACTACTTTAGGGTTCCTAGGACCACCCCCATTGTTGTAGCTTAAGGCTTATGCCAAAGGGGTTATGTCCTAGTTTAAAGTGGACGAGCCATAGCTCTTAACCGAAACCTGCAATATGGTGTTTTGAATTTGTGTGTTGGTGTGTTTTTTATCTTTTGGATTAAGCAATTTGGTTTAGACCATCGTTGGAAACCTACAACACACGTGAATGTTAGAATTTGGTTTGAAGAGAGCCCTTCTTTCTTTGACAAGCATTTAGGTCCTTCACACAAATGGTTAGTAGTTCAAAAAGATTCACAATATCATAGAAAGATAGCAATGAAAAGACTTGTAAATCAACTAACTACCATCAAACTTTGCAAAAACAAGGTTTATTCCCAATTAATCCAAGTGCTTCTTAATGAAAGACTAAAATTGCTTTTGGTTCCCAAGATCACACTAGGTGCAAGGGAAGAGCATACACAAATTTTAGCCTTGATTATTTATCAAGTGAAAAATCTCTTAAACTAAAAGATCAAGTACATGTCAAAAATGAAAGTTTATTCCCTTAAGCACAAAATGAATGATGATTGTTCCTACTTACTCCCAAGAAGCAAAAAGTGGTTTAGAGGTGCTTTTGATTCTCAAGATCACACTAGGTGCAAGAGAAGAGCATACACAACCCTATTCCAAACTCAAACAAAGTATGAAAACATAATCACTCATCAAACCCTAAGCCAATTTAATCAAAAATCCCTTATCAAACCCTAAGGCAATTTTGTTAGGAATATTGCTCTAAAATCAGTAAATTGACAAAAACAACAACTAAAAACCTTTTAAAAATGACAGACAATCCTAAAAACAAAAATTGAAATTTTAAACTTTGAGAAATTTTACCTTTGCACAGGCACACCTTAGTGCATGGGTGCACTCTATAGAGCATGGGCGCACATAGTAGTGCACATACACACACAGTAGTGCATAGGCACACCTCTGTCAATTTTTACACAGTCAGTTATGCATAGGCATGTCCAGTGAGGCGTAGGCACACTCTTTGATGCACATGCACAGTTACACATAGAGAGAAAAAATCCAGTGTTGCACATAGGGCACCCAGTGATGCACATGCACACTTTGATGTTTTAGGTGCACACACATGCACACTCTTTAGATGCACATGTGCACTTTTTGATGCACATAGGCACACCTTTCCTGTAGGTGCTCAAAATCTCAAGTTTTGAAGAGGATTTCTTGAAAAAGATCAAAACTTTGGTATTTTGAGGAAATTTTGACAGGGCTTCACCTCCTTATATCCTGCAAAGAACATGAAAACACAACTTCTACTACTAATCTAGTTGAAACAACTACCTAGCTTGAAAATTGATCTACAAAACTTTGAAAATTACTCTAAAACTTTGAAATTAATCTAAAAAGCTTGAGAAACTAATCTAAAAATCTTGAAAGTACTCTAGAAAGCTTGAAATTAAACTAGAAAACTTGAAATTAATCTAGGAAACTTGAAACTAATCTAGAAAACTTGAAATGAAAAACTTTGAAACTAACTTTAAAAAACTTAAAAATTGAATGCAATGGGGTATGCTCCCACGGGCGTGCCAAATGAAAGCACCCTAAACTTTACAAAGAAAATTGCATGACTAACTAAGGAAGGCTAACACCATTGCCACCTATAGTCAAGGCTCTAAGTCTAGGAATGTAACACTATTAAGATAGAAGCTTAATGGAATGCTTAACTAACATGAATATAATTCAAAATCTAACTAAACATGCCTACTAATATGTTCAATTACCTAACATAGACCTAAATAGACCTAAGAGGGCAATCAAATTGGGTATGGTTGCTACTCCAAACAAGGTGAAATGGCCTCTCCAAATGACTTACAAAGTCACTTTAGATATCCATCTACTAACCTTGTTGAAGACTTTAGGCAAGGATTGAACTTGGCTATAAATCATATTTATTATATGAGATGCAAATCAAAGCATGGTGTAAAGTATTAAGGTATGAGGTGAGTCCTTTTTATAGTTTTCCATTTGGGAAAACTTGTATTTTGGTGCATGTGGGACTAAAAGCCCAAATTAGATTAGAATTGTTAATCATGATTAAGCTTTGCTAATCACAATTAGTGAATTAACAAGTGATTAAGATGTGTGGAGCCTTAATCAACCACTTAGGGTCAACTAGGAGGCTAGGATAAGCTTTTGAAGCTTGTTGAGACGTTGTGGAGGAAAGTGGGGTGATTTTGAGTGGTTGGAAGAGGGGTTTGAGCCAATAGTAGGGTATATTGACCAAAACAAGGGCAAAATAGGCTTAATTAGCTAATAATCGCTAATTGTCTGTTTTGAAGAGGATTTTGACTTACGATTCATCATAAAGTGGCATCCTGAATGTGAAAGGGATTAGGTAATCAAAAATGTGTTGTTAATTGACCAAAGTGGTAAGAAATGTTAGTTAATTAGCGGAAATCACTAATTATAATGGAATTGGTAAGAATGAGAGTGATTTGTGTGCGTTTAATGGAGACAAAAAAGTATAAAAGGAGGTGAAGAGGGGTTCATTTGGCATCATCTTTTGGTCATTTTGATATCTATGTTTTGGTTTGGGCTGATTTCTCTTCCATTTACTACACTAAAGGATGAAATCAGATATTCCTTGGTGTAATTGCATTAGATGACGAACCACATCTCTCTCACTAAGGTTGAAGAACGAAAACTCTTCATCCTTTGTGTGAAGATACTCCATTTCAGGAGTTTTTATTGAGCTTTAATGAGTATTTCATATTTTCAATAGTGATTAAAGACCCAATATTACAAGATTTGAAAAACTTCTAATACTACGTGTCTAGAAGACGCTTCCCATTGGGGCAAATTTCTACCTTCATTTTCATTCATATTTAGGGCTATCTACACCCTTGTGGGTAGATTTTGACACATTCTAGGGCATGGTTGTTTTGGATCTCATCACCAACAACTTTTCCATAATTTTGGAGGCCATAAATAAACTTTGTTTTAGTTGATTTGGGCTTGGAAAACCTTCTTTCTAGTCATTCGTATAAGTTGTCAATTTCTGCAAATTTTTAATGGAATTTTTGAGCAATATTGTTTTGGGTCCAAAAATTATACATTTTGATATTCTTGCATGTATAGTTCAATTTTGATTATTTTGGGAAAATATTTGAGTAATTTTACCATCAACATTTGAAGATTATTGTTCCTTCGATCAATTTGTCATTTCTAGGGTATTTTTTAGATATGTAAATTACATTTTTATCACAAGTTTTCTTGAACTAGTTTGTTCCAATAAATAAAAAATTACAGGGGTTCCCTTTTGGATTCTATTATATCCCATTGGGGACATTGCAAATGGTCACTAACCCAATAGTCATTGTTCACAGATGGTACTTCCTTCTAGGCATATCGATGTCCCTACATATGTCCTAGGTGTTACTCCTTATTAGATACCGATATGACAATAGGAAAAACATGTGATCTAAGAAAGAAAAGTGGTTAGTTACCTTTCCCAAAGTATGAAACATGACATTTATTTTTTCCCTTTGTTCTAGATAGTAAAATGATACTAAATGTTTGTTGCTGAAATTTCTTGCAAAACTATCACTGACAAACTATGTCAACTGTTAAATGCATGTTTGAAAATGCTCCCGCGATAAAAACACCTAGGTGGGAAAATAGTGCCCACCATTATTGTCTATTGTGGGTGATTTTATCCCTCTAGTGTTTATATCTCATGTTTAATTCTAAACCATTTTGTGAACTCTGTTTATCCCAATTCTACTCTATATCATTCTATATCTGATTTCTGAAGTGCTGAGAGGGTGAATTAATCACCCGACGGTTGCCCCCCTTGTTTGGGGTGTGTGAGATGGATCAATGTGAGCTCGGCCCAAATAAGAGCCCATGAATCATCTATGCCCATTTGAAGAAGGATTCCTGCAAGGGGAATATGGTATATGCATGGTAGCAACCATGGCACATGAAAAACAATGGAAAGAAAACTAGTAATAAGTGTTAGTGATAAACAATCATGACACAATGTAATAGAAAAATTCAAACACATAATAACACATCAAGAAAAAAACATAATAGATGGTGTAAAACATGAGACACCACTTAGGATGTCACAAGACATTTAAGGCCTTCAAGGTCATGCAAGCAAGCAAATAATCAATCATAGGGCATAACCCACAATAAGGGTAAAAAAGTCACAATCATAGAAGATAAGACAAAAGTAAATAGTATACGCATATAACCATGGTTGAAAGTAATCCTGCAAGAAAAATGCTACACATGAAGCACTCATTAAAATAATGAATAATATGTCATAATGTATATATCTGAAGGAAATATAAATTAAAGTAGTAGAGATCGCAATAATAACACCTAAATGTGGAAAGGTAGGAAAGGTAAATGCCCCCAAGAGCCTCAGTGGGAATAGTACAAAATAGTTTCAAGCATCATGCATCGTGTGATAACTTGTATATAGACTAACATTCACCTCAAAGTTACCATGTGAACGTTTGTATTAAAGGAAAGGCCCAACTCAAGCACCATGGACTTATATAATTGATTTGTAAATATCATTTCTTGAAGAAACCAGAAGGGGAGAAAGCATGTGAGACCTTCTTGGAGAAATGTTTGAAATATAAGGAAAACATAAGTAGAAGGCCCTTAGTGCAAAAAATTTCCACCCCTAAGTACGCTTCAAAGGCTATTGTCACCCATCACCAATCCAATCCTGAACCAGATTCAACATTTTGAGCAACATGCACAACAAACCCCTCATCATGAATCAATTTTGGTCATAGATTTAGAAGAGGAGACTGAAAGGGATCTCAGTTTAAATATTTTAAGGAAAAGGACTAAGACAACAATGTATTCTATACCAACAAGGAAGAGAAGAAGATCTGTTTTAACTGATAAAGGTGTTGCACCAATTTTGGAAGAGTTGGCCCAAATTGAAATGCCTACAAATTCATAAACTTATATTGAAGCTCTAGAATTAAGGTCTCTAGCTCCAGAAATGGAAGATAAAACTACGGAAATAAAAGAGCAATCTCCGGAAATGGAAGAGAAATCTATAGAAATGGAAGAAAAAGCTTTGATAATGAAAGAGCAAGCTCCAAAAATTAGGAAAGAACAATATGAGAAACAATAAGCAATCCCTTATTCTTCTACACATGAACCTATTGTCTCAAAAGGGAAAGAGCCAATTTCTTTTGAAGAGGGCATCGTCTCCTCCTCTAATGAACAATAAAAAGAAGAAGAGAAAAGACAAGTTCAACAAGAAATCATGTTATCTAAAGTTGAGGCTACAATCCAAGAACAATATAAGGAAATAGAACTGCTGAAGATGAAATTAAAAGGTATGGAAGAAGCTAACTCTTCTTTGAAAAATGAGCTTTAACAAAAAATCTTCAAAGTACAAAGAAAAATAAGAGCATTTATGAATTGAAACTAGAGGTTTCTAGTTTGAGAAAGTAAAAATATATTGGGCTCCAAGCCTAGGATGATTTAACAATAAAACGGGAAAAAATCTATCAAGAAAACAAAAGGCTCCTAGATGAAAATAAAGAGTTAAAAGAATGAGTTGAATCCAACAAGGAGTCAAAAACAAAATTAGAATCCAAGCTTGGTACCATTTATGAAATAGCTTAGAAACTTCTAGATTGCAACCAGCTTCAATATACAATTTGTTTATTCAAGAACAATTTTATTTTTAGCAGATCACCAAACTTTGCTATGGTTTACCTCTTGAAACATGTGATGCAAGAAGTTTTATGGATATTTACAAGACTTATGCCAAAGAACAACAAAAATTGTTGTGTGAATTCTTTTTGTGTAATATGGTTGTTCCTAATGTACATGATTTTCTACTCAATTTGTATGTGGGAGAGTTTCTACTTAAAGGATTTTCAATCTCTACTGCAAAACCAAATTTTATGGAGTAAAAAGACTAATGATTCATGAATAAGGAAAGAACCATTGGATTCTACATAAGACCTCAAATTATAAGTGCATACCAGATGAGGAGAAATTTCAGAGCTTATTATTACCAGCGTGAGTTTCTACGTGTCCAACCACAAATTATGGAGGAATGCATTACAAATTTCAACTTTTATGGCTATGCACACTATAAGGAAGCTCATGTTGCATGCAAGATAAGATGGGAAACTTTAAATATTCCATTAAAAATAAGGGAAGTAATCTCTCCCCATAATCTCACCCAGATCACGAGGAAAGCAAAAACCATTGTGAAAATCATTCAACATCTAGCACATGAAGAAAATGATGAATGACTGCGAATGAGTAATAGACCACCTTTTCTTCTCATGCCTATGATATCATGACATAATACTTCACCACAACAGGAAGAACAATTTCAAGAGTGGGTAGATTCAGGTTTTTGAATACAAAGGATTCAAGAGTACAACTTCAAAAATGTATGTAGATCAATATGAAGAGTTTAATATCACATAAAGGCTTGAGCAAAGGTTAACCCAATAGTATTTTGTAAGAGGACTTGCAAAAGATAAGGTGCATGTGAGATGATGAGTCCATAAATTGACCCATTAAATCATCAAATAATAATACTTTAACTATAAAAAACATTAATCAATGCATTGGATGGTTTGATTGATCAAGTCCAAAGTAGAGAAATAATGCATCTTATCCTTATTTGAATTACGTGGACTAATGATTGATGTTTTTCTAACTACTTTGAAAAAATGTGTCGGGATGTGTGTGGGAAAATAAATTCATAATAACCACCAATGCAAAGTGTCGCAGTCAAGGTTGGACGTGCCTACTCCATTATGAAGATTGTTTTGAAGAAGTTAATGAAGATTGAAAACAAGGAATTCAGTTCCTAGTTCTTTTATGAGTTGTAACTAACTTCCAAACTGTTTTCATATCCAACCACCTACATTTTTAGGCTTGTGTTGGAGAGGCGGTAGCTATAAAATGTCTGTCTTGATTAATATAAAAAAGAGGACATATAGAGATATATAGATATTCATATAGAGATATAGATATGTAATAAAAGAGATGAACTATAAGGATGTAATAGGAAGAAAATATAGTTATTTCCAGTTTTTTTAATAAGAAACTCCTTTTTGAATGAATAAAAGCATGTTGTTTTGAGAAGAAAACTGTGTCAACAATCCAATCCAAGGGAGAACAAGGGCCCGCTCAACCAAGGAATTGGCCATTGTTGTATTTATGTTCATGTTTTTCTTGCATTTCTGAATCCTGTGGTGAGTTTAACAACAATCATTTCCAGCATTTGCAATATTCTAGTTAAATCAACATTTTTCTTTGGTGTCCCCAGATTTCACCCTGAAATCCGAGACTACCCTATTCATAAAAAAATTCATACTTTTAAAATAATGGGTCATTTTGTGTTTTTATTGCCAGAAAGTTCCTGTAATGTGTCAAGATATTCCCAAGGAGCCATATTAACCCTTTTTGCCAAATACCCAGATGCCCAAAATTATTTTATTCCGTCGTTGGGGTTTGCCTGCAGGAAATTTGTATTTAATTATTTTGAGCCCCGTTTGAGGCAATTTGTGCTCTGGTTTAACTCTGTTGTGATCACACATATCATTATTCCAGCATACCAGCAGGGTTTTAACCAGGAATGCATTATGGGCTTTATTTGTAACTTGTGACAAGTTTTTGTGTTTTTGTGTTTTCCCGTTTCATTTTCTGTGAAATTTCTCTACATCAATTCCTTTGTCGGTTTGCCCTGGTTCTTGGCCTAGAGTATCTGAAGATCACATATGCACGTTGTGCCAAAAGGAATTCGCCATCAGAGGTTTGGTTCTCTTGGAAAAAACGAAGTCGTGCACCAAAAAACTTCTTCTGGGTTGGCCGCATTTTTGGAATAAGGGGGTTTGAAGTGGATCGTGAGATTTTTGGAAGCAGCAGGCAGGTGGGAATTTTGTACCTGCCTAGCAGGATACTTTTTCCCATGGAAACAACATCACTTAAGTCACAATGGGAAAATTAGAGGCAGCAGGCAAGCGAAAATTTCTTACCTGCCTTGTAGGGTAAAAATTCCCATTGTGGAATAAAAGAAAAATCACTTAAGGCATTAATGGGATTTTATTGCCTGCCTGACAGGGTAAATAATCTCATTATGAAAGTCAAACAATTTAAGTGAATCATGGGATTTTCAGGGCTGCCTTGCAGGGTAAATAATCCCATTGTCAACTGATTTTTAAAAATAGAAATCTCTTATGCCAAAAAGTGTGACCCCTTTAGGGAAAGAAAGGCAACCTTAAATTAATTAAATTAATTAATATCTTCTTTAATTTTGGCGCCCAGGCTTGTGGAAAGTCAACAGAGGAAAGTGGACAAAAGGAAGTTGAAAATAGACAGTTCTAAAATTAAATAAATATTATTTATTTAATGCAGCCCCTTCATTTCAAAAAGTGCGCCCCATTTGGGAGAAATAATAGTTTTTTTTTTAAGTATTAAATGATTTAATTAATTTCTATTTTCAGTGGCTAAGGTCAAAGCATACTGTGAGGCTTGAGTTAACTGGAAGCAGAAGTCTAAAATTAAATAAATTTAATTTATTTAATGACAGCCATGAGCATGCACAAAATAGGCACCCCATTTGAAGAGTGAAGCTTATTAATTAATTAATTAATTGTTAGGAATAAGAAATACATTAATTAATTATAAAATCATGAGGATTATATAAGCAGGGGCTGCCATAAGGATGAATTAATTAATTCACAAGCAGAGAAGTGCAACCCAGACAAAAAGTGCGCCCCATTTGGAGAGGATTTTGCTCAAAAGAAGGTGAAATTAATGCCGAAAGCTTCTGATTTTGGCGCACAGGTTGAAGGAGGTTGATTTGTGTTTGGATAATTGTTTACATAAGTGATACATGTGCTCAGGTGAAGTTGGTAAAATTCATGCTTACTTTGCATGCAAATAAAACATCAAATTTTGGGGCACCAGGCTTGAATTATGCAGATTTTTATGATTAAAATCCACTGTTCATGTTCCGGTTGCATCTTTGTCTGAAATAATTGCAGGAAATCATTACAGGTGCTTTATAAGAGAAAGGGAGCTAAATCAATGTCCAATACATTGAACATATCCTCCGAATCTGAAGAATTATCCAGATCTGCACCAGTTTTGAAGAATTCTGACCAGTAAGAAGAAAAAGAATTGTTCAGACAAAGATAGACACATCCATGGCAAAGAGGGATGAAAAAGTGAGCATAATGGAATCATGCATCACTTCTAAATTTGCAAACATCGGAGACACAAATTTAGGTCCGGAACCTCTTTTCAAATTGATTGACAGATATAGAGCAGGAAAGACTTCCCTCATGTGTGCAGTTAAAAGCAGTGGAATTATTCGAGCTGCAACGTTTCCATACACAACCCAGTTGCCAGAGTTTGTTATGGAGTGTGCTAGGTCCTACCATCCATCATCCAGATCAGTTCGAGATGCTACGGGTAAAACAATAATCCGGTTGGACACACAGTTCATCAATTATTGTTTGAAGATTTCGGCACGAAAGGTGGTGACTTCTATTAGCATTCAAGATGTCGACAGCAGGTGGGAGAAGCATAGAGTTGACTGCTGAACATAATGAACATCAGATACATGAGGAAGCCCATATCTCCTTCCAAGTTCCCAAGAACTCTTCCGCAGTCCAATCTGGTATAGGAGGTAGATGATATTGCCAAATTGTTATGCAAGATAAATGGTGAAGCAAACACTCACACTTTCGGCACATGGATGTATGCTTTCATTAGGATAATTGAAATCAACAAAGCAGATTCAATAATCAATTGGTCAGAAATCATTAGCGACAACATTAGTGAGCAACTCCGAAACGTGAAGCATACTTTCAGCTTAAAAATGACTTCCTATTTGGTATACGCAGCAGCATCACAAGGCATCTTCTCCAAGCTGGATAGATGTGGTGTTCTTTCCAAGGACCCCATTTTTGAGTGCTACCCACAACTTACTATACCTGCGTGTAGGAAAGATTTCAGAGTGGTCAACGATGGATTCTTCTATGAATTCATTTGCAGGCTAGACAGGGACCTAAAGGCCAATAGGGTGAGCAAGGAAGCATGGGAAGTTATGTCCAGAATTGGTAGTCTCTTCATTCAATTTATAGATTTCACATACCTCAAGGTCACCGACTTTTTTGGAGAACCGGTTAAGTTGCCCAGATATCTGAATAATAGACTGATCACCATGGAGCTGAGTAGACAACTTGTGGAGATGCACGACGTTCAGTCAAAATGGCACAAGTCTACGGGCTTCTTCCCGATCACTGTGGAACATTATAGCTGTTAGAGCATTCATAAAGCCCGAGGGTTAGAAGCGGAAATGTTATCTAAATACGAGAAAGAGTTCTTCCCAGCACGGCTGAACTTCGATCCATTTGGAGTAGCTAGGAAGATGATCTCCCAGGAGTACGCACATGTGCCTTCATTAGAGGATTTCTGGATGAAGTGCAAATGAGTACGAGGTTAGAAAGAAATATTTCAGCAAGCTATCAACACAGCAAGTGTTCGACTTTGGATTAGCACAGATACCTGTAGATCTCAAATATGATGGGATTGTGTTATTTGACAAATATCATCAAATGGGAAGAGATAGAGCCGTACTTTAGGAGAACGTAGGGGGCTACCATACGATTGAGGAAAGGTCTACTGTCGTTCTGGTAAATACCTCAAACTGGTTGTTGACGAAGGGATACTGCCTTGATGAAGCATTGATGAACTAAGTCACGAGCAACTTCAGCGCAAGAGATTCCCTCAAGAGGAAGCACGTAGGAGAAAGCGGCAGAAGGCCTGAGAAGATGAAAATACACAGAAGGTCTTAATCAAAGGAGAAGATCACTTCTATGGCTATGACATTAGTTCTAGCTTCTCCAGCATCTAGTACTTCACCGATTGTTGCACCTCAGCAGGACACTGCCATTCCTCAGTTGAATCCGACAACATTCATCTTCTATCCTCAACCACTTCATTTAGCACCTGTTCCTGAAGAAACGTTGAAGCTGCAGATGATAGAGTTTGAAAGAGATTTGTCTTTGGATGATTCAGAAGATGGCAACCACAATACTGTAATGGTTTCTGATGGAGAGGAATCAGAGTGGGAGATAGTAGTACACTCAACAACTTCTCATTCTCTGAGAAGTAATTTTTCAGAATGGTTGACTTCACAGTTGGTTCCAGAAGCTAGAGTGGAAATGAACTTGGAGGAACATGACTTGTAACTGCTTCTGAGTGTAGGCGAAAAAGACAAAAAACCTAAAGTTGCTAAGGTAACTTTAAGGTTGATCATCGAGGAGTCGGGGCAGAAGTTTGCTGAGATGTCAGTTCCGACGGAAGGGAAGAAAGAGTACCTATCAGTCAAGCCACCACAGAAGGATTGAAGCAGGACACGCAAACATTGATAGATGCTCTATTCCTTAGGATTGATAGAGAAAAGGTAGAGAAAGTTGAACTTCAGAAGCATGTATCTTAGTTGTGGGAGATCATTGTCAAGGTTGCTAAATCTTCCACTCAGCCCATTTCAACTCAAGAGTAGGTGAGTGATCATATGATGTAGGAGATAGAAGATGCGAGCAACCAGGTGAAAGCTATCGACAAATGGAAAAGTACGATTAGTCGTCAAGCTTCTATACAACTTGGAGAGGTGCCAGCCCGCCTAAAGGTTATGAAAGATGCAGCAGATCAGCTGAAGCAACTGGTGATAAGCATAGTAGATATGAACACAGTTGCTGAGAGTAACCTGAGTACTTTGGCCGAAATCAATAAGTTGTCGGGAGAAGTTTTGATTGCGGAACAAATTGTACCTGACGGATCAGTTGAGAAGGAGAAGCAGCTGGAGTTTGCAGTATCTTTCCGTTTGGAGATCTGTAGAATTATGTTGCAGAGGATGCAGGCACTTGAGAGTATGGCATCGTATTTACTAGACAATATCATTGCTTTCACTCGTGAGGAAGTGGTCGGAAATGTTACTTCATACGTACAGATCATTACTAACAGAGTGCTTAATTCCCTTGAAGGGTCTCTTCTGATGGTACAAGGGAGAATTGATGGAGCTACTAAGCCTTTCACGATGAATTCCGTCAGTAGACTGGTGGCACTGCAGTCAGATATTACGAAGTTCGGGCCAAGCCTGGAAGATGTGGAAGCATGTATCAGGGTATTGAACGAAGGCTTGCTGCAGTTCAGGACAGAAAAGGAAGTTGTGGCTTAGATAGATGGGAAGATGCTGAATTATATGTTCGACAAGTATATTCAGTATCAGAACAAAAAGAAGATATAAATATTACAGCTGGCATGACTTTCTTCTTCTATTTTCCACGTTCCCGGATGAAATTGTAAAACTTTAAAGTTATTGGTTTTGAAACCATTACTTTAAGTTATGTGGAATGATTCTATTAGTTAAGTGATAGATGTGTCACTTAAGGAGAAATTAGAGGAGGATGATTGCCAGATGTCATCTTTACTTCTTGTTTATGTTTTAGTTCAGTTAAGTTTCCCATTTATACTTTCCCTTCTACATTCTATAAGTAGAAGAAGAACCTTCGGGTTAATGATCAAAATTTGTAAGCAACATTTTTGTGTTCCAGACTTTGTGTTGAAACCCCTGAGAGCCACTCGAAGCAAAGGAATATAAAGGAGTAGATTTCCAGAGAACTTTGTGTCACGGTGCATTTTGTTTCCAACTTTCTATCTTAGATCTTTTAATAAACTTTGTGTTATTTTAGATCTAGATCTGAAGTTGCCTTTGCTTATAATTATGTGCGTTGATATCTATTGGTTTCTTCTATGTGCATGCAATCAACTCTGTTATCTATTGATTGGGATGCACATCTTCTCTGTTTCTTCCCTGTGTTTATATAATCCCCTTCCTCTTTAAATATTTCCTTTCTTAAACAGCTGCTTACTTGCTGCAGAACTATACAACTATGGTTCATGAGCTAAATAGTTAAAGTAAAACCCCATATAGATAATAACATATTTTAATTGACAAATCTGACATAGAAGCCTCACCGGTAAATGAGGGAGATTTATCTCATGACTGCCTAGGTTTTATGCTATGCAGAAAATGTAGCCAACACTCTTTCAGTAGTTATTTTCTTGCATCTTGTTTTTAATTCCAACAAGTTTCATTTCAAAGTATCTTTATTTTGCAAAGCATTTATTTCCTATATGTTGGTTCTAGTAGACTAAACGTTGTTTGAATTGTTATTTAATTCTCATTAGTTTATTATTGTTTTCAGTAGTTTAGAGTTATTGCTTTCAATAATTTTAGAAGCTGATTGCTTTTAATAGTTAGTAAGGAAAATAGACAAACCTAGGAAGACAGATAAAACCCCCCAACAACCAGAACCATTGCCACTAGTTATATGTTTATTGTCTTCATTGTATACTACCCTGGACACCGTCCTTGGTTATAATGACATCAACTTCAAGCTGGTTGATTAAATGATTGGATATCACAGTGACCCATCATGCCACCCACTTTCAAAGGTTAAGAAACCAAGAAAACAAAGGCATGGTGCATAAATTTGAATGTGTGATATCAAGGATAATAAAGCTAGAGAAGAGGAAGAAATTATAGACCCACTTCCACTCCTCTTACATGGTCAATGTCTTTATATGTGTAAGAGCTTCTAAATTTCAAAACCAAGGTAAAACGTATGAAATTTAGGGGCAATAAAAGAACTACAAGATCCATGAGATCATAACGAAAAATCAATCATTATTAGAAGACAACAAAGTCCTAAGAGAGTAGGTGGCAATGCTACAAGGGGCATTACAAATAGGAAACATGAATGGGAAATCATGAAAGTAGTTTGACAATTCATGTAAGAATTAACAAAAGTGAACATAGGTTCAACAAAATCAAAGTTGGTAGAAGTAAGAACACAACATTTTAACAAACAAGTAATCATGGTTTGGTGGCAAAGGAAAGTGATAAGGAAATCATTACAAAATAAATCAAGCCATGGGCCCAAGTAGTTAAAGGTGTATCAGATAAGGATAGTGAAATAAGTCCTAATGTGGCTAAAACACAAAAAAGAGAACATAAAGAAAGGCAAGAGAGAGTCAAAATATAATTAATAAACGAGTAAGAGATTATTGCAAAAATGAAAGTACTCTTGATCCTAGAAGGGATTTTCTAAGAGATAGTTAAGCAAGGACGGTTGGAAAGTTAAGTGAAAAGAGTTATAGGCTTTTCAAAGTTGTCATGGTGAGAATATAAGACGAACATCAACTTCTAAGCAAAAAGATACTTTTGAAGGGTTAGCATTTCTTTCTAGACGAAGATTTAACCCCAATGCAAGAAGGAGAAGAGAGCATAATTGGATAAAGTTGGGTTAACAAGGGACAAAGGTAAAATAACATGGTTGTACAATGGAAAAAAACTATTATTTGCAGTGTAATGCCTCAAAATACATCATCATAATAGGATGACACTAAAGAAAGAGCACATAAAGGTATGACAATAAAGGGTGAAACAAAGCAAACGAGGGTAAAAAGATGTGAGGACTCTACCTCGAGTCTTCAAAACTAGAGGAAATAACAAATATCCCCCCCTAAGAATATTTAAAATTATTTTGTTGGAATTATAGAGGTTACCCTTGGAGGAGGGGCCTAGGTTATGGATTTTCCCATAAGGAAGAGACGTAATATGCCTCACATAAATGCATGAGCATGATGGATGCAAGAATCCTACATCGAAGGATATATAAAGTTTCCACTTTAGAACAATGCAGTAGGTAATGCCAAGGGCTATAATGATATAACGGTTCTAGTAAGAGAAGCAGTGGGTAGAAACATTTAGTTGAAAATATAAGACACGAATAAACAATACATATGGTTCAAATATAAGAAAAAGGAAGATGCATTAGAATTTTAGCTTTTTATTTTACTCCACAGGGATAAAAAACCTATAAGAAAGATGAATTGGATAGAAAGGATCCACATGTAGCTTTAAAACAAGATATTTTAATGTATTCTCAAATGGGGCAAGTTCTTCTTTTAGGATATTTCAATGCTAGGACAAAAATGAGCAATCTAACATGGTGTGTAGTAAGGAAGATGGCAATCCTATATAGTTCACCAAAGAGGAAAACTACGAATGGACATGGTGTTCAAAAGATAACAAGGAAATTAATCATTTTGGCAAAGGGTTGCTAGCTTTATGTGGCACTTTTGATTTTCTTATTTGCAATGGTATAGGTAGGTGGATGAAGTTTGGAAATTTTACATGCAAAACCTACAACAAAGCAAGTGTTGTTGATTATGTAATTTGTAATTTGTTTGCAAATTTCACTTGAAAATGATAACAAAAGTTAGGATTGTTGATTCTATTAGGGATCTAAAATCATACCATAGCTTGGTTTACATAGTGTTATCTCGGTTGGAAAAAAATAAATATGCAATGAAATCACAA